>KK502872.1:0-14577 GCA_000688735.1 Glossina austeni | reverse complement strand
TGTAAATATATATATATATATATATATATATGTAAATATATATATATATATATATATATGTAAATATATATATATGTTCAAGTTGACCGTGCGGCCGTTTTAATACAATAATGAAAAATATCCAAAGTTTGTTTGTTGTTGCATTGCGGTTCATCTGCACGTTGTCCAATTATGCAGCCGTGCGGTTGGGTAAATGGTTTTTGTTATTGTTATTATTATTATTGATGCAACGTTAAATGAAATCTTAGAGCTTTCGGCTAATCAACGATATTGATATTATTAACCACAACAAAAACTGCGAGGAAACTACATATCATGGGAACGAATGCTGACTTAGATTGGCGAAGGCGATTTTTGTAATTTCACAAGACTAAGAGTTGCACGCCTATGTATGTATGAGGATGCTGAATCCAATAACAATCTTAAAGCAATTTCCATATCTTCTTGCTTTGAAGAAAAGGAAATTAAGCGAAAATATGCAGTCAGCAATAATGAACAACCGTGGAACTATGAGAATGGTATGCATTAAAAATAATAATAATAATAATAATAATAATAATAATAATAATAATAATAATAATAATAATAATAATAGATAGCAGAGATAGCCATTCTTAGTTTGAGCCCATTTATGGATTGTACAATTTTGGGAATTTTTTAATTTCTTTTGTGGTACTTTTTTAGAAACGAGAACAGATTAGCTTTGTAAAGCAAGTAAAGCAATCGTTGTCAAATTCCGAGTCAACTTAAATAGATGTATTCTTCTGTCCCTTTTAGAGTTCATAAAAATTCGAAAATATGGTTGCAACTTAGCATCTTCACTTTTTATTTCATTTTTAGCAGACACTAAAGAGCGGCTACAAAAAAAAAATTGAGAAAAAACGTATTATTTTGAGAAATTAACTAAAATTCATAACGGATTTTAATCTGGAATCTGTCATGAATATTTTTCAGAACTATATAAGTTTTCAATAAAAGTAATCGCAATATGCGCAAAGATCGCATTATATTTAGAAGGTACTATATCTTTAATTGTTCTACTTCATCCTTTCCTCGTGTGTATGAAAATGTTGAAGAATATATATCCATATACTAATTTCCACTTCTCTCTGGTAATGTAGGGTGTTAAATCGTCATCATAGCATTTTTCTTAATAGAAAACAAGAACGGTACTAAAAATAGTATTATTCAAACTTCTCTGTTTTGGTTATTTAAAAGTACACGTTTTATGTTACATTCTAATTGGATACAGCATATTGGGTTTTGGGTATTTTTAAAAATTAGGGATTAAATTATTAAAAAATTTACCCTTCGTTAGGAAGTCCACATATTGCATATTGCGTTTTGGGTATTTTTAAAAATTGGGAATTAAATTATTAAAGAAAGGTGCCTTTCTTTAAGAAATCCGCATCACTATTTGAAGCTATAAGCAACGTTTTTCTTAAAGCAAATATTCATGTAAAAAAAAAAACGCACGCTTCCTTCGATTTCTCTTTCTTTTAACTGAATCATGTTAGCATTTAGAGTGACAGGGCATGGTATATTCTTGTTTAAATTCTAGTAACTACGTAACAAGCGGCGTATACACACGGTTTTGTAAATACGTAAAGACCTGCAACAAAATGATTCTATATCCATTACATGGTTTATAGTAAAATGGAAAGGGGAAAAATTATATTATATTATATATTTTACATTATATATAATAATAATAACAAAAGAAAAAGAAAACAGCCCGATTGAAATGGTTTTAATCCGTATTACATATTATCCAAAAAAAAAAACTGTAAATAATTTCCTGTGAGTATTTTGCATGTTCGATTGAGGGAGTAACCGAAACGACAGCTAACTATTTACAGGCTGGCATACCTGGTCAATTGCCACACCTCATTTTTGAGCTGTAATATACGAGATGCTTTTCAATCATTTATTATAGAAAACTTCTTCCTTTTGGGTTTTATTCCTTCCGTGACATCAACTGTGGTCTATTAATTTTGGAGTCCTACTAGAAATACAATTAAATAGCATACTCACATATTCTCTTGTACGCACGTAGGGAATCAAAGATTCAACGCAAACCCTCTCTTATTATGTCTTGCCCCAAAGGTCAGTAATTTAAGATTGTTGGATAATCATGTATGCGTATGGGTTAGTGGGTGTACATGTTTATTAACGTTCGCTTATACTTTGTTGTACTACGTATGCGCTGCTCACTATTCATCAATACAAAACTGAACGGACCAAATATTGTCCGAACGTATTAAATATAGGCTGGCGCAGTATATTATAACGACAAGAAAGATTTCAAGCAACTCTTCAGTAACGGGGATCAGAATGGGGGTAAATCAGCGAATTTCTCTACAACAGTGGCCAATTTCAAACCTCTACCCAAATTTTATCGAGTCCATTATTTGAAAATTATGAAAAGTTGAATAATTTTTTATGACTTCTTTCTTGTTAAAAAAAGCAATTTTAGCTGTCGTTATCTAGAACAAGTAATGCCTTGACTAATTGTATGGAAAATTGGTGAAACAACTTAAAATAATTTTTCGAAAGCTTAAGAACTTCAAAACAAAGTTGTATCATGTATATAACATCTTGCGGCTTGTTTAAAAAATTTATGTTGTACATGTTCATTAAGAAATCGTAGTTACGTCAAAGTAACGACTTTTAATACACATAAACATTTCATAATTTCAGCCCATATGAAGTTTTGTTTTCAGGCGGCTAATGCACTGAAATTGTATGGAAATAATAGCTAAACGCGAAACTTTTAGGGATGTTAGATTTTCAGTATCTTTTTAAATCTTAAGACCGATGTGAGAAAATCTCAATTGTGATGGTCAAACATTGTGGAGTAAGTTATTTTAGTTAAAAGGTTGAAGATACTTTATGTTTCTGTGCTCCCTTTTTTCTGTTCTATATGTCAAGCTGCTCACATGATAAGGGGATATGTATACCACCTTTCAGAACTTTCACGAATTTTTGAGGTTGCGACACTTTATAGGAACTTGCGATTCTGCCGATTTTCAATACTTCTAAACTAATGACTCACTTTAACAGCAACCCAGAAGTGAAGCAGACGCGTTATTTGAACATAATATTGGCATTTTTGAAGTACGTAAGTATAAACTGTATATCTATTCTTTCACGAACTCGAAGCTGATCTTGAGCATTTCAATTTGCTCTCTAAGTTTTGTGTCGAAAAATTTTCAGTTTGGACGAATAACCTCAATTTTTTTTTTTAATTTAAGGAATGCAAATAACGCGATTTTGCGCAAACATTAGAAGTAATATGCCCTCTGATCAGTTGCCTGTCTATCTTGATCCTAGCAATCGTACATATGGGCGCTTAAAAATGAACACTAAACAAAACCAGAGTTCTTCGAGATATGTTAGATAAACATAAAAATTATATTAAACCAAGCCTTGATTGCTCCTGTTATAAGCATATTACCTATTTTATGACCACAAGAGTATATTAATGTGTACGAAATATTTCAATGCCGCGAAAATTTGGGCAAAGAGTTTCTATAATTTAAGGCTCTTTTCTTCTGTTGTTAAACATCTTTTGCGAGCATGTTTAGCAGCTTCAAATTTCTCGAAACTTAATTTTTACTCGCTTTGATTCGGGCCAATGGAATGTTCGCTAGACGAAAGCATAAAATTTTTATTAACTTTTATTGTTGCCATTATTTCTATTTATCTACCTAACTGAAGGGTGACAATGGTTGGATCCGCTTATCAATTCATGCACAGAATTGGGGGAACAATGTAAGACAGATGCACTATGAGACAAATAACATGTATTAATTGTTAGCTCAATCGTTGTATATCAATTCTGCTCTCTTAAACAGTTTCCAAGTGTTCGAATATTGGGTCAAATAAGCGTTTTTTACGTTTGTAATAAAAAATAAACGCTAGAAGATATCAATGTGAATTTTCTTTTACTTCAGATACTGGTTCATGCCATTTTTATTCACAAATGATTTCATGTAAATGATCGCCTCTGAACGTTTGTAAAAATCTATTTCTGAAACCCCGATTGTTACGACTTTTCCACACAAGTCTGTTCTTATTTCATCAATCGTGAATAAAATTATTGAGCGTTCGTGGTTTATTCGTGTAAGCCAATGTTTGAATAGAATCCCAAAGTAAAAGGTTAAATAGAATTATATCCCATGGTCTTTGTCGCAAGCTCACATCGCATTTTTGAAGATTAAACGATCGTTGAAATTTTCTTCCAATGAACTGATTTTGTCACGAAATGTATCCCGTGGTTCATCATTTTTTTGAAGTCACATATCCTCTAAGTCGAAATCATCTAAATTTTGCCACAAAAAATCGGTTACCATGTTTTCCTAGCTTTCTTCATTGACGTTAACTGCAAATCCATTTTTATGTTCAAAAATGAGATATTCAGCCCGCAAACCACATCCAAAAGTTATTTTTGTAAAAATCCCACACGCACGAAACGTAATCGTGGGTTTATTATTTCTACAATAATTTTTAAAAATTTCTGTACGTTCTGTATATATTGTATTCCACAAATAATGGCAAGTTTCGGAGAATACACTAAATTAATGATTTGATCCAAATATTGATAACATTTTGTTTGCTTTGTTAACCGCAAAATGAGTGACTGTAATAACATATTGTGTATTTATTCATGCCATCAGCATCGGCAATAATCAATATGAATCTCTTAACATATTTGAATCATATTGTTTTCCAAATTCTTGACGATTAATAATTTTCGAAGTAAGTTGCTATTGACATTAAAAAAATAATATATAGAATTCTACCGGACAAGTTCCTAAAAAAATTCAACAGTAAGTGTGATATATTTTGGAAATAAATTAATAAGTACCATTAGATCTATAGAATTTTATTAGATCTATAGGCACGCATGAGTTACATATACCCAAATATACAAAATATATGCTTGTGTACACAACAAAAACAAGCTGCGTTTCCTAGCTCTAGGTTCATTTTTTGAGTTGAATAAAATCAGTTGTTAGAAACGCAACAAAGCGAAAACTATAATTGGCGCAGTCGGGGAAAGAAAAGAGAAAATAAACAAAATGTATCCGCAGATATATTTATAAAATACCGAATTAAATAATAATAATAAGTGCTGAAACAATATATCTAAAAGCATATTATAGAAAACAAAATTGAAGGAAACTTACAAGAAAGTTTTACCATAAATTCAACTTAAATGGTTGATACTAAAGCAGGCGATTAGAAAAGACCAACAACAACACCAGCTACAGCTTTAAAATGGAATGGCCTAGCATATACAACAGATGCAACAACAGAAAGCTGAATACGAAAATCAAATCATGCCAATGCAGTCATGTCTATGGATCAGTTTCACCAATAAGAGCCCTTTGAAGAGGGTCATCAGCTTCGTGTTTCTTTAAATCGAAAATGCTTTGCAAATCGGAAAGAACCTTGTTTCTGCGTGGTCATAACGCAGAGTTGCAAAAATATAGCACAATGTTAGTAAAAGATGGGAGGTTTGTCGGAGATGCAGCGAGATCAACTGCTATGTTGCAATAGGACAGCAGCTGGCAAGGGACAAGACGACAACTCAAGACATATTTTGGACCAAGGAAAGTTTACCCTGATCATTCAACTACTGTAGATATATAAAAATAAGTAGTCTTATTCATAGAATAATAATAAATATTCATAGAATCTAAACTTGAAATAAATGAGATATTCATACATGACGAACAAAAACCCGAAATATATACACCACGCAATGCCAATAGGAATTTCGGTGAAATACTTTCTACAAAAATGAACGAACAATTTACAGCTTTCATAAAAGAGCAAAATTAGCATAATTAAGCCTAATGTTTTTGAAACTAGATTAAGTAAACCTTTCCGGTTCCGTCCGTTAAAATTCACGAATACAACAACGCCAATTAGTCACTCTTTCCTGGAAAGTAATTAATACTAAGGGAAATAACTACGACGCTATTATAGGACAAAGCTTTTTGCTTCCGCTTAGCGCAATCAGTTTGATGCTTAATCCTTTAATCTATAATCGTAGATCTACCACTAGAATCTTTGACAATTTACTTCTTTATTGGTGACAATTTTCATTATTGGCGCTCTATCTGAGAAGAATTTCATTTCGGCGAGAAATTCGAATTACGATTAGAAACATGTAAGAAAAATTGTTTTCGGGTTAAACAAACTAAGGCTAATGTAATATACATATGCACATACTGACAAATTTTTCCAAGAAAAACGCAGATTTTTTATCCCGTAGGAATACATCAGCATACAATATCGAACCTATTAAATATCGCTAATCATCAAGTTATTTTGTGAAACATTTAGCTATTTGTTTTATATAGTCTCATGGGATAAGCATAGTCTTTGGAAGTGTAATCCGGACAAGAAGATAAAAGAAATAAATTAGCAGATGAACCAGATTTGGGAGTCACCAGACTTGGCCAGAGTGATACCGAGAATGAGGAATCATATAGGGGTTTTCGATCATTTTTACGCATGATACTATCTTTCGAAACACAAGGATCCATTGTACCGGACAGAATAGATTGCCTAATTGTAGGCTCGCGAAGAAGAAGTATCTAATGAAGACGACGATTCCTAGGGGAACTTGTGAGCAAAGAATTTGTAATACGTAATACGCAAGGAATTTTTGATAAACTAGACAAACTTCAATATTTTTTAACATTTGATCTTGCAACACGTTTTCACTAAATTTTAATAAAAGAAGAGGCCAGGGACGAAACGGCGTTTTCAACCTCATTTGGTTATTACAAATTCGTTCATTTGGATTGAAAAATGCCCGTAGACCTTTCAAAAACACACAAATTCCTTATTAAAGGAATAAAATTTGTGTCGTCGTATTTAGACGATATTTTAATTTTTGGCACATACCTAGAGGAGCATTTACGTTTAAAAAGAATTTAAAATCGGGTTCGAGAAGTCAAACTCAAAATGCAAATCGATAAGTCTTGTGGAAACGGGTCACATTCTCATATCCGAAGGTATGAAACCCGATCCCAAGACGCTAGAAATTGTTTACAATTTCAAACTTCCTGAACCACAGAATCATTTATGGGAATGATGGGTTTTTAAAAATTATAACAGACTGCGAAGATTGCCTATCCAGGAAGAGGAAGTAAATGACAATTTCTTTATTTTAGAAACAGTTATTAATAGATTCAAAACCCAAATAATAATAACAGATAATAAAAATGATGAAGCAGTGATTATTCGACAAAAACAAAATATATATATATATATATATATATATATAAATAGAGTAGATTTAATCTCTTAGACAATTGATAATATACTTTATAGTCCTTTTTTAAAAGTCCGTGTAGCAATTTATTATAAAGTAGATGAAAGAACTTAGTATAAGTTTCAAAACGCTATTAAAAAAATTTTTCAGAACAGGTCTGATATTAAATTTGTTAAATGTTTTTATTTAGCTGAAGACGCAGTGGATCAGGAAGAATTAAAAAGACAAATACCTTTATATCACAAAAACAAAATATAGAATATACAATCTTGGATTAAAAACGCCAATTCTGAAACTAATTATGATTTTTTTCCGTTTACAAAATATGACACAAATCCGATAATCCAATTTCCATCACACAATTCTATCTACTTCAAATGAAATAATCCCTGCAGATAAATATATCAATAGTTTCATAATTTTCATACGCAAATTTGATATGATTTGCATTTTACTATTCGAGATAGAAATAGTCAGGCTATTGTTCAAAACATGGAATATATTGAGTTTAATACCGAAAATATTCGCAAATATTAAAATAAAGAGAACACAGAATATCATTCTACAAAATCTAGAAGCGCTATAGGCATCTCTTGAAAAAATAATGCCAATTATAAACGTATGATTAAAGCTATTCAATTTTAAAGAAATACCTTTCATTCAACAATCAAATGTACTCCTTCCAAAGTTTATAAAAGCCATAAAATATACTTCATGTGGTAAACCCCAACGATTTCAACAATGGTATAACAGATATAGTTATATATGAAGGCTTGGCAAACCCACCCATACTCAAACACTATTTCATCGAAAAACGAATCTATATATTAACGTCAACAATTAAATTAATTAACCCCTCTAATAAGTTTTTTAGAAAAACCGAATGAAAAAAGGCCTGTTGAATATTATGAGTTCGAACCAAATATTTCTACTAGAAACCATGGATGATGAAGACAGAACTTATATTTTAAATCATGTAGAAGTAGTGACAGGAAACAGTTACATTGC
Source organism: Glossina austeni (assembly GCA_000688735.1). NCBI lineage: Eukaryota > Metazoa > Arthropoda > Insecta > Diptera > Glossinidae > Glossina > Glossina austeni. The sequence continues at coordinate 6,275 of KK502872.1, read as the reverse complement.
TATCGATAGTTTAAATAAACAAATCATGATAAGCGAGGATTTTCAAGACAACATTAATTTACTAAGGGCTACCATGTAATTTGACAGATATATCACTAAAGCTTTATTTTATGAATTGAAATCACAAAATTATATAATTGCAGCTTTCCCCCATCCCCCTTCGCTCTATCGTTCCACATTATAGTTCATATCGCTCAAATTAAAGTTTATTGAAGGCAGAGTAAATCAAATTCAAAATAATAGCCAATGCAAAGAACCACAATCTACTCTCTATTATATTGACATCGGGCGAAATCATCGATTAATGACTTTTATAAACTTAGATTAACAAAATAGAATATTTTTTGTAATATGTTCGTTGTTGCAACTGATTTAAAACTAGTACTACCGATATCAAATTCTAAATTTCTAGAAACGACATCAGATAAAAAGCATTTTATAATTATTAATAATATACCATAAAAGTACGAGGAAAATAAATTATTGAAATATCTAGAAAGAAATTGCAGCTCTACCATAAATACGCGTTGCAAACTTAAATATAATAATAAATTTAACATAATAGTGATTGATGAAGAAGCTGTTGTTGTTAAAAACACAAGGAATAAGCAAGTTATACAAAATTCTGATGACAGAATAATGGTGTTAAATAATTAATTAATTTGCTTTCGTTTATTTTTTAATTTTAGAAATTGTGTTCGAAAATATATAAAAACTAAAGAGGTTTTGAGTAAAGATTTTACATCTTAGATTTAGAAGATTTACAACTTAGAATTTAATAAACTATTATTAATATTGTAAATAAAGTAATAGTAAAATTAAGAAAAAAGTATAAAAAAAACTTTGTGATCAGAAAAGGAAAAAGGAGAAAAAAAAAAACAAGTAAGAAATTTATATTCGGCGGAGGTGGAATCTCGCATACCCACCATACAAACGCTTTGTACCCTTAAGATTTTAGTGTCCAAGAAATCGGGTTTTTCTAAACGCACCAAGATTTTATGTGTTCGTTATAAGTATTAAATTATAACTAACATACTTTATCGCATCTACTTTCCAGGTAATATATCTTCATTTGCGGAATCCACAAAATTCTGTCTTGTTTACCTTATGATTAATAAGTACAACAGAAGTTAATAAGTACATCAGAAAAGCGAAAGAGAATATTTAATCACTTGTAACTTTATGTGCGCATGCGCGGTTTTCTATTCAATTTTTGCACGTAAAGAATAGAGTTTTTCGTGAAGCAAATATGGACTATTTCAGCCTTCCAACTTTTATAATTTCTGAGTAAAGAGCAAAAACCCACAAACTTTTGTTAAGAAAACCGGAATTGCGTTTGGTTTACGCTCCACTGCGAGCTTTTGCTCTGACCAATTTCTTCCATTTACAATATCAACCTGAGCGCAAAATCTTCCAATGCATTTACGAAATTCGAAGTCGATATCTTCGCTTTTGCGACCAGGAGAGTTGTGTCAACAAACCTCTCTCATTTTATATCCTATCCGTGTGCTATGTTAAACATAATCAATTTTATTTGGTTCTTTCTTGACAATAGTAATGAAGGGTACAACTTCAGAGCATTTTCGACGAGTTAATCTTGGTTAACAACCTGAATTTTCTTGTTTGTTAAGAAAACGCTATAAGTTTACATAAGAGTTTAACGCCAATAAAATGTTAAAATTTTCCCAAAAGAATACACTATCACGAAAATTTACCCAGCGGCACTGGTCCTGTTCCTTATAAACACTTCTTTCTCTCTTCTTTCTATTAAAAAACGGGAAGAAAGTCGATTTTTCATAAATGCGCCATATATATGTATATACAGTCACGAAAAACCAACTGAGACACCATTTATCCACACCACCATGTAGTTCACATAAACAAAAGCTTATTTAGAAAAAAATTGCGTACACAATTTATTTTTTTATTGAATTGAGCATTTTCCCTTAAAATATCCATAGCTTAAAAACCTCTGTGGCAGTTTAAAAGGCTCTTCTCGTGAAATTTCATTTCCTATGCACAAAAGAGAGGCAACTCTATATTAGGTCTTTAGGAATCTGATGAAAGACAAAATCTAAACGCTGGAAATTGACTGGCTTTCTGCTACACGTCTATGCCGATGTGCATGCCTCTTGTCTTGTTCTTCTTAATTGGATTCGTCACGAAAGTGCTCCAACTTTCACAGCTGAAGTAAGAGACATTCTTCAATCTACGAAATTATAATTTGCTTGTCAAAACTGTTATTATTACAGATAGTCTTTGTCGGGAATTTCTTTACTGCGTCCAATTAACATTGATAAAATCAATGTCAAAATCTTTGATAGAATTAACCTTGGCCGTACAATTGAAACAAACAAATAAATCCTAAAGAAATGGTCTTCTCGAATCTGCAATTGCGAACAACTTCTCAGAATAAAGCTTCTTCTTTGTGACTATAATATAATAGTAATGGTGGTATAAATATTAGTAACAATAGTTCGTATGTTACAATTTCAATTATTTACTTTCTAAAAAGCCTTGTTCTGTTGATTTCTGCAATTGCTTCATTAGTGCAGGATTCTCCCTCTTCTTCCCTTCTATCTTTAAACAGCCCCTTCCACTCTAAAGGTGTTTTTATTTGATATATATCAAAGATAGCGTTCAGAAAAAGGCATTCAACACGATCCGATATACGGAGGTCACCGAAAGATATTTCTTTCGTAGGATTGACAGCTTTCCATCTAACATATCTTTTCACTGCCGACATTTTAAAATTGACTGGACTATATTGCATTGCCAACGTATCGAAATTACTGTGCAAAAATTCATTACGGTCAGATGCGCAAGAGTTAAAAATATCGATTGCTGACAGTAGCACAAATTAAAAAATAACCTTATAGAAAGACTTATTAAAAATTTTTTAAAAAAGAAGCCATTCTTGCAAGATATGTCCAGTTAAAGTGGCTGCAACGAAACTGAAACGAAAAAAACAAAACATCTAACCCACATACCTGTAGTTAAAGAAGTAGGTAAGGTTTCCTAGAAATGTGAATGGCGAGTATATGAAAGAAAAATTTCGATTTTCAACTAAAAGCAACGAATCTTTTTTTAATTACTTATGTATAAATTAACTTATTAAAAGTACTCTGCGTATTTTTATTTAGAATGTTGTTTTAAATAGAATGTAAGAAATTCTGATGATAGAATGAAAGTTTTTACAATTATGCCTCACACCATTTTGCAAAGCGTGTTGGGAAAATCGAGCTTAGACTTTTGAATGTATTGTAAAAACATTTTAATTATCCAAGGACCATAAATACGCTCAAATATCTTCATATATTGCGATTTATTCTCTTTCCTCGAAAATTTTTTGCTCCAAATTATACCTTTTTTTGCGTCTGTGAAGGGCATAATTGCATATACTTTTATATGAAGTGAAATGGCAGAGAAAACGCAAAAAATTCCCTAACCTAATTTACAACCAAGTACAAAAACTTCATCAACATTTTTATTTTCACAGCAGAAGCATTGAAATATTTGTAGGTGTTATATCTACTCCATCATTATTTCAATATAAATAAACTAACTTATTTTTATTCGAAAAAGGTTTCAACAAAACCTTAAGCGTCAGTGTACTAGAAACGTTACAAATCAGAGGTCTTCAGGCTGTAACTTCCCAACAGTCATTCATTTCACAAAGGCATTTTTTTTGTGATCATTTGAGAAACATCCCGGAATTGCAAGAAAAGGTGTCTTTTTTTTGAATTTTTTCCACACGATCTGAGCAAGTCAAACTATCTACGAAGTCAGTAAGAAGAAAACTTCCAAGAAAAATTTTCTTTAGCTTCTGCCTTAAATATATTTCAAAGTGGACGTGAAAAACTGAACAACGAAACACTAAAAGGCTAAATGCCCACTAGCCATCATTTTTAAATCTATGCGGTATGTAATGAGGAAAAAGGGCCAATTTACTTATTGTGGAAGTATTGAATATCCAATTGTATCAATCGAATTTATGTTTCTGACTTTAAAAGCTACACAGGACCTTAAAAAGGTACTTGCATCTCCAAGGATAAAATATATTTTGCAGCTTTGCGCATTTTGGACTCTGAACTTTTGCGGCATTGGATCTTTACTTAAATTTGCTATTTAAGATTTTAAATAAACTTCATTTAAAGCCGAAATTCGAAGTGATGTATTTAATTCTGAACATCCTTCCGCAATTTTAAGGTACCAATTGAAATAACGCAATTTAAGAGTATTTTGCACGTTGCATTGCTGCTTCACTGATATTTAGAATATTTAGATATTTAGATGTTTCCACTAGCATGGAACATAAATCGAAACATCTCAAAACTGAAAAATATGTCTCCCGAGAAATCACACTCAAATTACACCTTTAACTAAAAGCAAGACTATTGAAATAAGTAGCGAAAGAAACGAAAGTATGACGAATAGAAATTAGACCAGAAAAAAAACAAATGACTGCAAATGTGAAATTTCCAGGGAACATTGCCGAGTGAACTCAGCATAACCAACAACAATTCACGGTAATTAATAATAAGGAAGAGATGCTCCTGCGTAAAAGATATATAAACGAAAATCTAGATACTCTGCTCATCCAAAAATAGCAAAGTTAAAAACGATGATGAGGAAGTCCGCTACCGCCGAGTTGTTGTTCAATTTAAACCACCACTACCTTCTTGAAAAGTATACCAAAAGTACTAGCCGATGAAGCCAACGCAATACTTAAGATGAAGTAGGAAAATATAGAAAATGAATGTCGTGCGGTTAACGCGATTATGGTAACTCAACTTGATTAGATGCAATGGATAATTTGCAAAATCAAAGAGAAAGTGATTATCCCTGATAAATCCCTGAAATACAACCAACTACATCGTTCGAGAGCGAACGCTCTCTAAAGTGGAACGAAACCGGTGAGTAGGTAAAGAATTATAGTTGTGAAGTTGCACTTGAAATAATTTAAGTCAATTTTTATTGCCATTTTCATTCTTAATTAAGTATATTAAGTAACATGTTTTCGTTTAGTATTTCCTACCTGCAAGCATGGTATTTTGCGTAAAGCATTTTTGCTTCATTGGCATAACTTTTCTAATTCTAATTCTAATCGAGAAAATTGCATACAAAAATTTTCTGAATAACCCAATAGTATAAAAGAAATAGCTTTTGTCAATGAATGGCTTAAAATTCATTAAGCATTTTTCTTTAATCGTCCCACTTTGACTAATATAGTTAGTCACATCTTGCGGTTAAAGTATCATTAATGTTTTACCAGTTCGGATTGGTTAATTTGTGTCTAAAGTTTGACGACAATAGCAACGGGATGCTGTAGCACAGCAAAAGAACATTGGAAAATTTCTTAAATGAACGTAAAAATTGTAGCCGATGGCTGCCTGAGAGCTCGATTGGACAATTAAACCATAAAACCAATGCAAAAGTGAAACAAACGCAACTTTAGACGAAATCACACCTCTGAGGGCGTAGAATCTACAACCTTAAAGCCGTGATTTCCGCTTATACGGAAAATGTAAAGTGCGTTACCCCGAGGTAAATTCAACTCCTAAAAATAAATACAGAATGGACAGACCCAAAAAGCTCTGATGAAACAAACAGGCATTGTAAAGAGGATTGAAATGTGTTTTTGACCGAATTCGAACAGAAAACGTATTAAAAATGACGTATTCAAAAATTTATCCTCTCTGACAACCAAACCTTTAAAATCTTGGGAGAAACCTTGCCATATACCGACAATGATGTCACTCATTTAGAATTGCAACGTCATTATCTAGATTTGGCGACGCCACAAAGGACTAGAACGTAATAAGCGTGTCAGTTCGGTAACTCTGCGCGCGCGGAGTAGTGGTCTTCGATTTTCTGCAAGAAATAATTTAATTTCTTTATGAATCGCTTGACTATTTAGCTTTTCGTGGTCTAAAGTTATAAAAATGTTTAATAATAAAGTGAGTGATTTAAAGTAAAAGAAGTATATTAATCTTTACGCGTAATTCATTTGGCTTTTGGAAATCAAAAATTGGAGCTCTTTTAAAAGTCCCTCTTTTTTCTTTTATTTTGGTGTTTGCAGTTTGTTTTGCTTTCGCTCTCTTGTTACAGTGTCAACGTAACGGAGAAGTTTGGTTTAATTTGTTGACAATTTTTGTGTTGAGAATCTTTTTGTATTTTGTTATTTTTTTTTCGTCATAATCCACTTCTGGCGTGTTTCATTAGGCATGGATTGTTCATTTACACCATGTGCGAAAACACGCCCAGAATTTGAA
>KK502871.1:161858-178657 GCA_000688735.1 Glossina austeni | reverse complement strand
GGATTTTTGCTCGTTACTCATAAATTATGAAAGAAATTTTTTAAATTCACTTTATGGAAGCCTCTAATACTCGTCTTAAAAAGTAAAAGCCCGTACAAAGCTATAAGAGATCAACTTCTCGTTTTTCTTTTCTACCTTTTCGACACTTCCTACGTGCTGCTCCTAATGTAAGCAAGACTGAATGTTGAAAATTATTCTTTACAGTCTTCACATGAAGACATATCGTCTGTCTAAAAATGTGTTAACCTTCAAATAAATACCGAGGACCAAACAACGTGGCTCATCCGTTTTTCCTTAGTTGTGCAATCAGTTAGATATCAAATAAAAGCGCTTAGAGAGTAGAATGTGACAAGCTGTGTTAATTCGTGATATATAATTAGATGCACATTTATTTATCATCACCGATTTCAAACAAAATGTTTGTATATATAAATGTAAAGTAGGGTAAAAGAATTTGATTATTTGAAATAAAGCGCGTTAGCAATACCGGACAAGCAAATTTTTGTATGTTTTCAGCGTAAATCTTATGCTCTTTGAATTTCATTAGGACTTAACCCTTATGCTCTAGGGTATATATAATAGTTGAAGGTCTATAGTTGTCTATATCGAATACATTGAAACGCTTCTCTCATTACGACCATATAAATGCGTCTTGAGGGTCAACAAAGTGCGGACTTGCGGAAATGGATTTTGCAGTTCCTGTTGCAATTTTTCATTTAAGCTTAATTTTATTCCCTTCAGAGGCCCTGATGATTTCTCTTAGGCATTTATCGTTTAAATCTTCAAAATCTGTTTAGGTAGGGTTTAGGATTGTAATAAAATATCTAATTTTATTACCAAAGATTTCAATTGTCAATAAATCTTTTGCCTTTTGGGACTTTGGTAGATTTTTCCAATTTTCATATATAGTTTTTCTGAAATCAAAAACCTTTTGATTATTTTACGTGTCCGACTCGTTCAAGGAGTGAAATGCGACTGACCCTTAGGCTGAAATAGAAGGTTAAGCTGATATAGAAGGTTAAGCTGAAATAGAAGGTTAAGCTGAAATAGAAGGTTAAGCTGAAATAGAAGGTTAAGCTGAAATAGAAGGTTAAGCTGAAATAGAAGGTTTCATACTCTCTCCCTCTCTTTCAGTATTTGTAAAAGAGAATCGCTGCATTAAATGAACGAGTCATTGCGTATAAGCATATAAGCAATCCCCTTCTAATCCCCTTTGAACTACTGTTATTGATAAAGCGATAATCTTCTCGTTGGTGTTAAAACGAGTAAAGATTTTTACAAGGTTGTGGTTTGCAAACAATTTCGCTTTCGATTCCCCTAACACAAGGTCTTCATTTTTGTTATAAGAAACACAGAAACAAATTTCTAAAAAAATTTCCTGCATTTTTAGGACATAGAAAGTGTACTTAAGATAAGAAGAAAATATTCTGCCGTTTGCAGATAAATTGTTCCTACATTTTTTTTTTTTGTTACTGTATTCTTGTTTGCTAAATGCACTCATGCTCATCGCTAATTAACTTAAAATTTTAAAATTTAATCGACTATGAACCCATATGTGATGGCGCAAGAGCAACTAAGCATCTCTGCTCAGTACATTGACATTGGATGACCTGCCTTGCTTTTTATACTCACCACTGTAAGATGTTGTTGTTATACTCATTTTGATTTTTTCCATAATGTATGTAACAAACAAAAGGAAGCTTCAGAGAGACTACAAAGTATTTATATTCTTCATCAGCGTGATATTCGGACTTTATTTAGGCATGTCTGCCCGTGTCTGTCTGCATCTGTGTGTTGTTGACACTCTCCTCAAAATGGTCTCAAAAATGAAGATGTCGACTTCAAATTTGGTAGAAACATTGGAAGTTTCTGCACTTAAGCTGGTATTGAAATCAGTCAAAGTACAATAACAAGTAAACTGAAAACATCTCCGTTTTACACAATGGAACAAAAGTTGGTTTTTTGCTCATTACTCATAAACTACAGGAGATAAACGTACAATAATTTGCACATATATTCTATGGACGAAGCTGTACCATCCGAACGGGAAAATTGGTCCCGCCTACTCAATATTATAGTGTATGAAAGTTTAAGTTGTTTTTGAAATATCTTCATAATACGCAGAAGCCGACTTCAAAAATCCATTAAAAAGTATTAATTCTTGGCCCATTTCAAATTCGGAATACATCTAAGCCTATCCGTCTGCCTATATGTCTGTCTGCTTAAGTCTGCAATATATGTGATACACACTCTGCTGTTCGCAAAACAGCAGGACAGCAGTAGGACATCGCCTACAAATTTGCGAAACACTTTGAAAATGATATAAAGCGGACGAAGGACTTGCGTGACACCACCACCACCAACGCATAGCGTCTGTGTGCAAGGCGAAGCAAAGATCAAGGCCACTTGCATATTGGCTTTATCTTTCATTCCACATTTATTGTTGTGCACTGACAACACAAGAAAAACACACAATAAATTTGTAAATCATTGAATTATCGTTTCTTACTTTACATGTTCATCGGGCACTAAGCAGTTTTTCCAATACTATGTATAAGCGAGTGAGAACAGCCACCAATAAAATAATGAAAGTTTTCAAAAAAAAAAATGCAAGAATTTAAAGGTAAATCTAATGAGTTCCTCTTCTAAGTATACCGTTCTCGCAGCTGAACTCTTGCTGTCTAATGCAGACGATTTTGATTAGTAACTTTCCATTTTTGTGATGTTCTCTTTATTCGAAACTACGCTCGCAAAAAAGCGAAAGAAATTATTTTCTTTCATATTTTCTTGTACAGAAGCTCAGTTTATGTCTTGCTTTTCCTATTAGAACTTTATGTGAAAAAAAAAAATCCGATTTACAATCACTGAAGTACCGGTTTCATTGCCTTTTTTAGTGCACTTACACTTCGTTTAAAATATGGGAACACAGATTTGACTAAACTTGGCCACTTTAGTTACGAACGATGCCATTGATCGGAAATTAGGCCTAAAAGCCTGTACACAAAGTGTAATTATTTTTATTTTTCATATATATGCACTTTTTCTAACTTGCTTTCCACAATGTTATAGGGCTTCCATTATTGAAACCGTATTTATAAGCAAAACTTTTAGATGGCAACACTTTAAAGCTTACTCGCTTTCATGGAATTGGTCGGATTTTTTTTCTATTATCTTGACAGCCGACAATTCATTCCGTAGTGTGTAAAGTTTTATAAAATTAAAGAGTGAATGGGAAAATAATAGGAGAAAAAGGTAAAATTAAAAACAATTTGAAATATTTTTAAAATCAATGATTTCTAATCTAATTAGTGAAGTGAAAATAAGCATATATAATATAATATAAGTGAGTGAAGTGAATTGGTGCTGAAATAATATAGTTCCAGTGGATAAAACTTCGAACAACTTCGAAAAATTTTACATTTAACTTGAAATTTGATTTTTAGATAAATTAACGGGATGCAACAATTTGTTTTTTAAAGGGGGGCGCATTAATTTTTGTTTTTAAAAGGGGAGCGTCGTTACAAAATGGTTGGAAACCACTGCCCTAAGGCATCGCAAACATGCATAAGCTTGGCAACCTCTAATAGTTAACAACAATTCATTTTCGAGTCATAATGACTTTTTAGGGTTAAAAGCTAGTTCAGGTATGACATAAGTAAATCACGTGTATTAAGCAATGTTGCTTTAATGGACTTTAAAGAGTCCGATAATGAGAATAGGTGATAAACGTCATTTAGGTGCTTGCAAACAACTCTGAGCGGGTTAAACAGCTCATAATTATATTTACGCTAACGAAGTTTAACCAAGGTAAAGTGCCTAGAGAAGCGGTTAGGGACATTAAAACTTATTTCTCCAAGTAATGACGGCGAGTCAATAGCGCCGTTTATTACTTTCATTACGAAGCAAAGGCCCAGAACGTTTTCAAGAGACGGTAAGGACAAAAAAAGCAACCTATTTTCATAGGGCGGAAGAGAGGCAATCGGATCCCAACCCAAATTACTCAGGGCAAGCAGCAAGAATTGCTTTTAAATAGATTCAATTGAATTGGGACCACACAATAGTGGCACACTCGAGTATAGGTCTAACCAAACATATGTACAGCCTTTTGGTAATGTATGGATCATCAAGCTCTTTGGACCACCTCTTAATAAAACAAAGCGCGGACCTAGCTTTGCTTGACGAGAACTCGACATGCAAGTTAAAACGTAACCTATGGTCGAAGAGAACGCCTAAATCTGTGAATAACTCGACGTCCTCCAACTTATGCGAATCTGTGAAATAGTGGGTAATGAATGACTTCCTTCGTGAGAAAGAAAGCTTTTTACATTTATTCAAATAATTAAAATATATATTTGTTTTTTTTAAAAAATAATTAATCTGAAATCTTATTTTTGCTTTCTTTTAATTTTTTTCTTTTAGTTATAAAATGGATGCTTTATATAAATACGTACCTTTTTTAAATTACCTGATTACCATAGACAAGGAGAAATATAAAAAACTCGGAGATATAAAAAATTGGATAACTAGTAAAAAAAGGTATTGATATTAAATCCGTTGTGTTTAATTTTCTTTGAAATCAATAAATCTTTTTTATTGTGATACCTTAGAGTTTCTGAAAATGCTATTGAAAAACTGGAAAACTGCTTTATAAAACTGTATAAAAATTTACATCCAGAAAAAAACGTAAGAAAAGACCGGTTTTAATATATTGTTTAACATAATACATTTTTATTTAAATCACTTTATTTTTAACTAGAAAATACCAGAGGAAATCAAAAAAATCTTTATAAGGCATAAAAATTATCAATACATTAGTCTTTGTTCCGATGATGAAACTGAGAACGACGAAAATAACGGAAAAATTTCAAACAAAGGCATTGATGGTGATCCGGAAATTATTGATACGTTACCTTCAATCTCGTCTCACTTCCAAGAAAACACCGCAAAAATGGACCAAATCTTGAATCCGTTAAATATTGATTTAACTGAAACATCGCATGTTATGAATGAATTCGATGTTGTAGCGCTAAGCTTAAGCGAAGGCGAAAAGAAAAAGTCGTTTAAAGGAAGGTCCAATTTTTTGAACGAGGAAGCAGAAAGTGATGTCAATAATCGTAAACTCACGACAAAGAAAAAAATATGCTCACCATGGCTACCTGTTATGGAAACTATATCTCTCGATTCATCTGCTAGTGAAGATGATACTGTTATATATGATGACAGCGAAGCGGAAAACAATTTTAAAAAACTATTTGCTAATTTAGCAGCTGAAACGAACATTGTGCAAAGTCAGCAACAAGAAGAAGAAGTGGCTGTGTTAACTAATTTGAAAAATGGGAACAGTGAACATTCCAAAAATATTTCGGGTATTGTAAACAAGTCTATTCATGGAAATGAAGTTCATCAGAATCAAAGTATCAATAATCACAGCCTCGCTCAATCGTTCACTGACGATATAAGTATTGAAGAATTATTAGCGTCACTCGAATCGTTCAATCAAGGTCATCAATTGGAGGACTTCCAATTACAACCAAACATTCAAACATTCCAAACCCAACAAAAATGCAAAGCTTCTACTAGCGAGGAAGGGCCTCATAAAAATGTTATAAATAATTATTATACATTCCTGGAGAACGCACAAACGCTGCCTGGGACTGTAATAAGAAACACGATTCGTCCTGTAAATCATTTGCCATCAGAAACAAACCCCATTATCTCTAATAATTTTACTCCTCAAACTATCACAAATGGACTTTTCCCGGCTAATTTCTTAAATAGTAACCAATATTCCACAACTAATGGTATTCCTCATCAATTTTTTTACCCTGCTAACATTAATACTTACATGGGACAACCTAATCGTGCAATGCAGCCCAAATTGAATATGAGCGATCCCCGTGTCTTGAAGCATATGCAAAGAATCCAAAGCTCACCATTGCCTTCTATTGTTGCCGCCAATTTACAAAGCAGTATACCTCACTTTGAATTTCAACGTAATCACGAGCGAGCGTCGATAAATAATTATCAAACAAATTATCCAGTTACAGCTACAGCTTTGTTGCAACTAGCTGGTGATTACAATGGCCAACCGCGAAAATCAAATAACGGTTCTACGGGTCGACGAAGTTCGATAACCTACGGGGAATACAAGCGTAGAAAAGCTGAAGAGCAGAAGAAAAACATAGATCAGTTAAATGAAGAACGGGAACGAAAGGAAGCCGAAAAACAAGCCAAAGACACATTAGCTGCTCAGAAGATTGAAAAACAAGAATTGGATAAGCAACAAGATCAAACACGCTCGATACCGCATACAAAATTGAAAGGTCAATTTCAAATACGTTCAATACTTCATAGACAATTAAAAGACAATGAAGACGAAATGCAGGCACCTTCGGATGAATATAAACGCAATTCTGATTCAACAAATGGAACGACTAACCAGACAACAAATGTTTCTCCTACCATTCAGATCTCTGGCTCCCCAACGCTTGCGAAAGCAAATAACATAACCGAGACATTTCTTCATACCACAAGTACCGTTAAGGCAAATAATGAAACCGAACAACTTCGTCATCCTACAAGCACTGCGATCGATAAAGTGTATAAGACATTGGAATGTACAGTAAAGGGCTATAGTCAATTTGAACACTTCACTCCTAAATTATTAGGTGGTAAGAGACGATCAAGCATTAATGCTCGTAGCATTATCGCGAAACAACTGGATGTAATCAATTCGCCGATTAAACGCAACCCTAAACGTAAACGGCATTCCGATATTAAAAAGGATGTTCACGTGTTGCGAACTGCTGATTCTAACGATTCAAATGCACGTACTACTCCAGCCCCAGATACGATTAATCGAAAACATAAGTATGCGCTTGAAAGCCGACAAATGAACGTTAATTCGCCTGGTCTGGTGGAACAACAACTCCTTAAAGAACCGGGCCCGTTCCAAAAATCATTTAAACAAAGTCATATTGACATAGGGCCTACGGGATGCACAGAATTAGATGTTTCGTTACTCGGGATGGGACATCCTCTCTTGCAAAATGATGGAGATGGAAACATCACTGGGGATATTAAAGATTGCGGGACAACTAACAACAATGATTACGAAATGACTGAATTGAACACCTTCTTCTGCGTTCTTTGTCCTTCGAAACCAAGCGATATAACCAACCACTATATACGGAAACACAAAACTGAATCGTATGTGTCTCGCTTGACTGCGGCTAAACTGAATGATTTAATCCTACGCATCAATTTTGCAGAATTTCAAGGCTTCTCCGATTGCCATTTGGCTCGCTTTAAGGTGACTTGCCCTTTTTGTGAAGACATTATAATTCACCGTTTCTCCAGTTTGTACGACCATTTCTCCAAGCATACCGGCGAATATGCTTACATGTGCTGTCAATGTTTATTTAACAAACCATTTCGAGTTGATATTCAATCCCATCAGCAAAATTCAAGAAAATGCCGTAAAGCAAACTTGCGAATAGTATATCGCTATCCGCCTAATGCAACCGTCATATATTTGTATTATTGTTCTATATGTAACTATGTTCAACTGAATGAGGCGAATGTGTTTAAACATTTACGTGAGCACCATAACCCACGCGAAACGGCCGAAGGTAATGTTCAAAAATGTATTCTAACCGCTATACCACAAGTAGCGTCGAACACGCAGATCTGCGAAAGAACTTCAAGCTTAACGTCTACAGATTCGAAAAGTAATGAAGAAATGATTGATGTTCTGCAAAAAGAACTAAAAAGTGCAGGTGAAACAGTAGATGCGGATGAGCGATATGCCGAGGATACTGAAATTAAAGAAGAAGTGAAAAACCCGAAGTTGTTCCAAGATCACGCGAAACAGAACCCATTTTTAATGACTGTGGTTCACTGCCCGATAAGTACGGACGCTTCCGCTACGATAACCAGGATGTCAAGCAAGGTACCGAAGCAAGATTTACCGAAGCAAGATTTACGGCAACTTATAAAATGTGAGGAAGGAATTGATGACCAACTAAGTCAATATTCTGAGCCCGTGAAGTATACACAATGTGCACCTATATTGAACGAGTCTCGGTTTACATATCGCCTTTTACCTGCAAATGGCACCTATTTGGGCTTATACAAGTGCATGGCCCACGATTGTTACTTTTCAAGCAACAAAGTTGAGGATATACTTTTTCATTTAAAAAATCACGCTAATAGTGAATGTCGGCCAATCGAATACATTCAATGTGCCTATTGTGTGCTACGTTTTGGTGAATGTAATACAGCCGAGGAATTGATAAAACACATTCTACTGAAGCATCAATACAGCGTTTATCAGTGTTCCATCTGTTCTTATCGCAGCTGTGACGCTTCGAATGTATGCACTCATCAGCAGTTAACGCATCCGTACACACCGAATAATTGGTATATATATCTGTGTGCTAATCAAATAATTACTTACAAACAAAAAAAGGCATACTTAATAGCGAACAAAGCAAAATATATTCAGAAGATATCGTGTCCTTGTAAGTTTCTTAATTAAATAGTAACTCTATTAGAATTTAATTATATATTTCACTTTCATAATATAAAAAGACTGCTCATCTGGGTTCTTTGCAACGTATCATCTACAAAGGCACATAGAACTTTTTCACAAAATTTCCAATTTTAATCCGGGCACTTTGAAATGTTTTTCCTGCATATACTGTCGAACAAGTGACAAAGATCAAAAGGGTTTGCGAAATCACTTAGCACTTTATCATCCCAGTGAACTTCCCGTCATGTGCGACCACAACGTAACTACGGATTTCATGGTAAAGAAAATCCTGAAAAAAGCATATTAAGTTAATATTGATCTCTTTCTTATATTGCCATTTAGATGGATTCTGTTCAATCTTTAAAACTGGTTAATTTAGCTGTTAGAGTACCTCCACATTTGCTGAAAGATGTGAGCGATAATCGGAGCTGTGGTAACATATTAAAATAAAAGAAGCAATCGCAGCTAGATATTAAACCAGACATTAAAAATTTCGACGAGAAGATTGCCAAGCGGTTATACCAATACCAGGAGTGCCATCAGAAGAATTGTTTCGTTGCCCCGAATCAACATGCGCAGACCCCTCTTCTTTATATGAGTCATGGTTAGGTCTTCCAAAATTACGCCACAGTCCCCTAAGTTACTACTGCTCTCACTGCCCACTTGCTAATCAACTAATTAACGTAGACGCTTTTGAAACTCACTTCGAAAAGCATCATCATCATCATATTTACATTTGGTTTCATTGTCTTCACTATTTCAAGTATGAGGACGGCCTAAAAACACATGCCGGAATCGTTCATCAGTCAGGCGACATGCGTTTGGAACAAATACGTTATAAACTCCTTTATACGTACAAATTTCTAATCCACACTGAACTCTGCATTGAACCTATGATGTCTCTGTCGGAATTATTGAAGGTGCTCGATAAAAAACTAAAAGAATCGGAAGAGATTTATCACTATGCTTAAATATTTTATTGTTAATTTGCTAAATATTTTTTAATAATAAAAAGCAGCTTTTAATGTCTTTAATTCAGCGTCTTTGTTTATTTAGATTTATTTTTATATCCATCACCGAAAGATGAGGAATATATTCATTTGATCGTAATGTTTGCAATACCCAAGAAGAAGCTTCAAAGATCGTACAAAGTATATACATTTTTGATATACATTTTTGATATACATTTTTGATTAGCCATGTCTGTCTGTGTGTCTGCGTGGTGTGTGTTTTGACACTCTCCTGGTTGCAAAAATGAACATATCGACGAAAAAGTTTGCAGAAAATTGGAAAGTTTTATCCAAGCATGTTGCTGCTATTATGAAGATAAAATTTACCCGCCAGATCGTAGTGTCTACCGTATTCATTTTAGAAGTAACCCATTTTTAGGCAGATTATATATATCATTTGAGTAACCAGTTTAAGTTCCACTGAGGGATTTTGCTCTGACCAATTTAGCCTATTTTCAATACCAACCTGCGTGCAAAAACTTCCAATGTTCCTATCAAACTTGAAGGCGATATGCGACCAAGCGACTGCCTACAGCAAATACCACCACAATTTCACGCTATATACTTTATAGGGTCTCTGAAGCTTTCTTTTGGGTATTGCAAATATTACGACAAAATGAGTTGTAACGGTTGGATCTTATGCCTGAGCAGCACAGCTGACCTCACAAAAGAAAAAAAAATTGGAATATAAAAAAAAATATATAGAAATTACATCAAGAGTACTGTTTGTAATGTCTGACGACAGTCGCGTCATTCGTTCGTTTCACTTTTCATTTTTGCCCGTTAATCTGTGTTTATGTGTCCGTTCGTCCGTTAAGTCAATGTCCCCGATGGCACAAACACACACCTCCTACCCTTCTTCACCTAACTTGTGTTTATGTGTCCGTTCGTCCGTTAAGTCAATGTCCCCGATTGCACAAACACACACCTCCTTTCTTCACTAAATTATGTTTTGTTAGAAATTAACTGGAAGGCATTTTCCTCTTATTAAATTAAATTTAAGAAAAAGACATTCTACTAATAATGACACGTTTCAACTTAACTCTAAAACTGCTACTCACAAACTTTATGGGGTTAGATTGTTGTTGCACTAATTGCCCAATTTGGCTTGCATGGCCTCCGCCAAGAGGCCATGAATGTGGCTCAGTGAATGGGACAATTAACGATTGATTTAAAGAGAGCATTAGTACCCTTGTGCGATGATTCAAGCTCGTGAGCCCCTTTACCTTAAGTACCGTAACTGATAATCTTAACCGATAAAGCCTTTTGCTAAGCAAGTAGACGATTTTCCAAACTATAAATGATTCAATTAGACGTTATCCCCTTCGATTAGCTGATGATTCCTGATATTAGCTTCTGATGTTACTTCACCGAAAAAAAATATTCACTTCAAATACACGGCATGTTTTGTTTTTCATTCGTACTAGCAGTTTTCAAAAAGAGTGGAAAGGCAAAAAAATCACAATCTTCTTAAAACTAACAGAATTTTTTTATTTTCCTTTAATTCACTATAAAAATTGTGTTAACATTTACATGGGCTTTTAATAAACTCATTAATAAATGTTAGACTAACTTATGTACAACAACAACAACAACAACAACAACAACAACAACAACAACAATTTGGATCTCACCTTTTTTTATTTTTTTATTTTTTTTATCTCTAATTCCGACTCTAAGTGGACTTCATGACTGTCTCCGTAGAACTCCCGTCAACGAAACCCCATCCGCGAATTCCCTCTCAACAAAACAATTTTCGTTTCTTTTTATTCTGCATTATCCCTTCTTATTTTCTCTCTCTCTTTTGGCTTGCTTTGATCTGTCTCACCGTGTTTGTGAATGCCTCGGTCAATATGAGTAACAAGAAAAAACATACCAACTGCTTATGGAAAACTCATTCTTATGTTATAGAGACCGGTCTTTAGACTTTTCTCTCATTTCATTAATTCTTTCTTTAATTTGAGTTACTATTGTATGGAAAATTATGAAAAGAAATAAATGTTAATGGAATTCCGTTATTATATGTAATAATGCTCCCTTATGCCTTTATACACGCGGACGTTACCGATTACACCCGCGCCCTTCGATGGTGTTTATAAAAAAACTTGAGGAAAATAAAAATATGTTCCAGTAACGCATAATTAAACTGACGGACAGTGCGCCAAAGAGGCAAATGCTTTCCCAATCTGAATCCTATCGTAAAATATGTAATTAGCCCTATATCTGTACAAAGTCGTTCAAGTTTTTACAAGCAACGCAGAACGGTGGCACTGAGAAAGTCTAATTGGAACATAAATCCCTAGAAAAGCAATATGTGGCGTTTAAAAATAATTAACTGAGCAAAAATGGGGAACTAACCTTTCTCTCTATCAGCTTAAACACAAACAACATTCCTAACATGTGCCTTCTTTTCTCAAGCGCTCGCAAATCAATTAATTTTAAGCGATTTTGATAGGACGGACGAGGTAAGTATGGACCGCAGTGTAATCCACGCAAGACAAAAAGGAGGAACTGTTTTTGAACTGATTCTGTACTATATATCCCACTCGAGTAGCTTGGAGCCCAGACAACCGACGCGTAGTCTAAAATATATCTTACAAGTGTCACAGACAAACTCTTTGTTATACAGGAATCATCGAAGTCCTTCATACATCTTTTTATAGAACCCAACGAATATTTTGATTTATCCTAACAACTTGAAACTGACATAAATAATTTTGGTTACATGATGCTCCCTAAATTTTGTGAAATTAAATCTAAAAAAATGCAAGAAGCTTTCTTTCTTAAGAAGGAAGTCATTCAATATTGGCTCACACAAGTTGGAAAACGTAGATTCGTTCATCGATTTAGGGGTTCTATTTGACCAAAGATTACATTTTAATTTGCACATTGAGCTCCCTTTAAGTAAAGCTAGGTTCGTACTCGGTTTCATTAAGAGTTGATCCAAAGAGCTGACGGATCCTTACATTAGAAAAGAACTATGAATATGCTTAGTCAGACCAGTACCTCTCCGTATACCTCTGTTGTGTGGTCTTCTTCCTACAGGTATTATGTAGATTCAATTGAATCCGCTCAAAAGTAAGGCTTGCTGCTTTCCCTTGGGAATTCAGGTTGGGCCCCTCTTGCCATTTTCGCCTCCTTATGAAAATAGGTTGCTTCTGTTATCCTTACCGTCACTAGAGAAACGTAGATGTATTCGTTGCGTTTCTTTCCTAATTAAGTTAATTAATAGTAATATCGATTCGTCCACATTGCTTGGTGAGATGAACTTCAATGTCCCTAAACGCTTTTCTAATAACTTTATTTTCATTAGGCTTAGTTAATGTAAATGTAATTAAGAGCTGTTTAATCCGTTCAGAGTTATTTGCGGAAGCATAAATAATGTCTATCGCTTAATCTCAAAATCGCCATCTTTAAAATCTGTCAAAACAATTCTGCTTAATACGCGCGATTTGCGTATGTCATATTTATACTAACTTGCAGTCTTAACATGCAGCTGTGATTCGAAAAATAACTGGACTTGTTTACTATAGCGGTTACCAAGCTTTTGCATATTTGCAATGGCGTAGGGGTTCACTTGGATGTGTACCGGTTGTGGTTGTGTTCTGTGCTATCTGTGTACACGCTTTGCTTTTTCTTATTTATTTGTACATAAATTACTATTTAATTGTTTGTGTTATTTATTTTTTCTCTCTTTTCTTTACATTTCCTTAAATATTTTATACTAGTTTTTAATATTAATTAGTATTAGATTTACTTCTAAGAGTCAATTAAATTCTGCTGTATAATTTATTTCAGTTGAGTTTCATGTGTAAGTAAATTAATACATAAGCTAAGCAATTTAAATAAGAGAGAAGATCTATATTCTTGCAGCAATAAGGTTAGTCGTGCATAGATGCAAAATACCACAAAGTTTACAATTAGCCAAAACTATATATAAAGTCTCCAATGCAGTTTAAATAAAATATTATTATTATAAGAAACATATGTGAACTTACACTCGAACGGCAATCCACTACTCTGTGTGCGGTTTAACCTCTGCTGATAACGCTAATTTCGCCGCGCACATAATTATAACCGACTGGCAGCAACAAAAACTCAATTACACTTTACTTTCGCTGCACTGGCAGTAACTGCTCTTTAATTTTCATGCTAAACTGTCCATGTGCGACTACCGTTACATCGTACTTTTAAGATCAGAATTCAAAGTATTGATTGAATGCATAGTAAGAAATAAGAGTATACCCAATTCTCCTTTTACGAGATTTTTTTTACACGAATTTGATTTAACACGAGTTCAAAAGAAATAACATTTCTTTTTTTACACGAATTATTTTGTTTTAACACGACTTTTAATTTTATGAATTTCAGATATAATTCCTTTTTTCCAAAGTATGAGTTATTTTTTATAAAATATTTAATGAATTAAAATGTGTAAGCACGAAATAAATTAAGTGAACTCTAACAAGCACTTTTTAATATTGTTTACACCTAATTCTCTTTTTACACGAATTTTTTTTACACGTATTTTTTGGGAACGTATCTATCGTGTAAAACGAGAATTAGGTGTATTCTGCAGCTTTTAAAAACCAAATTTTTACAACTAAAAGACTAAAGTTGGAAAGTAAGAAAATCAAGATATGGGCTTCAGCAACGCGGCTGCATTAGAGTAATATACGTTAACCGCTTTAAGAAAACTCGGGAAACAAAGTTTGGAAAAAAGATATATATATAAAAGAAGATCAAACAAAGCGGTTTAAACAAGTGTCAACAGAACTTTTTTGCTTTTCATTCAATTTAGATTATTTTGGCATTTATGCTTTCGAATAATAATTTGAAAATATCCTTTTTTTTTGTCAAATAATACTTCAGCTGACACATACCCTATCGATTCTTCGGTCAACAGACTTATATTTCGGAAAAACGAAGTATTTTTGAAGTCATTGTGATGTAAAAGATTTTTTTTGCTTTCATTTAAGTCATTGTCTTGTTCGTTTATTATTTAGCGCACTGTATAATTAAAAAAAATATTTTTAAATAATTTAATTAACACAAATAATATTAAGTGAATAATTAATATATAATAATATTAAATAAATATCATTATATACTAACTAAGAGATAAGTAATCCAAAGAATAAATAATCGTTAATAACATCGTAGTTATTATAAAAAAATGTAATCCATTCTATCTATATCTATCTATATCTATCTATATATCTATATCTATTTCAAAAGTAAGACCAATGCTTCCTTTCTCTCGGACAGTCATAATGGTTTCATTGCAGCTTAAGTAAACGTTAGCCAGGTAGAGGTCTTCCAGCATTCTTAAACTTTTGCATATACACTTGTTTAAGATGTTTTTGAATTAAACGCATCTTCAGAACCCTAGAAGGATTTTTGACATGATCATTACTTGCGCGGTTGTAGATTTTTTGCCTAAATTCCTAGTGAGAGTTTCTGGGCATTTTATGTTGATTATAGTTTTCGGGTTATCTTGTTGGAACACTTATGCCCATATTATGCTCTGGATAAGCAAACCAATATCCTTTACAAAGACTGCGTCAAAATGAAGAACTTAATAAATCACATTTTTATTTCACAAATGATGCCATTTTTCCTTCATAGAAGAAGATGGACGTGGAAGATGTAAATCGCATACCTTACAAAGAATTGACTTAATTGTATTTCTTTGACAAAATTTATGAAACCGTGTTGGCTTCATTTTTGGAATATGTCGACAAACCCTGTTGGTCTTTTTATTAACTTCCCTCCTGTCCAAAATAATATAACTTGATCTGACACACCTATTAAGTACAATCACTTCTTATAATTGAATACAAATTATGCCAGACTTTTCTTTTCTTTCTTATAAAATGCCAGCAATTCCGCAGGCTAGACTGACTACTACAGCTTTTAACATGCGTCGCGTTAACATGTTAAAAGTTAACATGAATTTTAATATTAATTCATTTATTCCACTTTCGCATACCGAACATAGATGTTGATGCACTACACAAAAAAAAAAAGGACCATTTTTTTTATTCTTATCGTGTTGATTTTTCAACGTTAACTGTAGCGAAAAGTAAACCAAAATCAGTTGTTGTAGATAGGACAACGCTAGGCCACACACATCTACAGTGACTCGCCAGAAACTTCGGGAGCTTGGTTGGGAAGTTTTAATGCATCCGCCATACAGTCCGGACTTGGCACCAAGCGATTATCATCTTTTTCTTGCATTGCAAAATTTCTTTAATCATAAAAAATTGGAATCTAGGGAGGATTGTGAAAATCGACTATTAGAGTTTTTTGCAAATAGAGACCAGGACTTCTATGAGAGAGGCATTTTGAAGTTACCTTTAAAATGGCAACAAATCATACAACAAAACGGTGCATATTTGACCCAAATCGGACAATCCGAAGCATGTTAAATAAAGTTCTGAAGTTCATATAAAAATAATGGATTTCTTTTTCCCCAACCTAATATATGTAAATTACATATTTTTGTATAGTTTTCCGTTGGAAAAGCAATTCTTAAAGAAAGATACAATGACGTGTTAAACACTTTGCAAGTACAGAGATGGAATACTTCTATGAAAACAACTTAACTTATGTTTTTTTTAAATTCACTTGCAATCTTAACATCTTATTGTGATTCGAAAATTAACGAGTGTTGTTTACTGCTTTTGCATGTTTGCAATGGCTTATGGTGTCACTTCTAACTCGGATCTGTACCGGCCGTGAGTGTGTCTCTGTGCTAGATCCGTATATGTCTTTTTTCATTTTTTTTCTCTTATTTATTTATACATGAATTTTATTTTCCCTTTTTTTATATTAGGTTGGGGAAAAAGAAATCCATTATTTCTTCTTCTTCTTTTGCTACTTTTTGAATCCAGCTTTGTGTAAATGGTTTAAAACTATTTTATGGTCGATTTTTAGCTCCTGGGCGATGTTACGACTGCTAACACTGATCATTTCTCCGATTTTATCAACATTTTCGACGACCGGCCTACCTGTGCGAGGTGCATCTTTAACATCAAAAATTCCTGAACGGAATCTACGAAACCAAAATTGCACATAATTGGCTGTTACAGTATCGGAACCATAAACACCATTCACAATTTTAGCCCCCTGGCATTTCGCCTGCATTTTCGCCTTTGTCAAAGGAAAACTGTAAAATGTACCAAATTTTCTCTTTGTTCACTTCCATTTTTAACACGCTGTAACTCACAACTGAGTGCACCAAACAAAAAACA
>KK502871.1:148672-160907 GCA_000688735.1 Glossina austeni | reverse complement strand
ACATATATATGCTACTATGTATATCATAATTTATTTAATACGTATTACCTAAAATATTTTCTCTTAACCACTTTTTTTTTTTTTTTTTTTTTTTTTTTATATACTTTTGGTAGCTCCTACATTGTAATCACGTCACTCTAACCTACTAGTATTAAGCAATCTGCTTGTTAGTAGGGCCCTCATAAATAAATAAAATAAATAAAATAAATAAAAATATTGTGTATACATACATACATACGTGTGACATTTAGCAATATGGTAAGGTCTACTATATAGCCAAACAAATGGTGTACGTTAGTGATTTTTCTTAGCTTAACACGAACAACGGCTAAAACTATGTAAACTGGGACAAAATTTATGCATAATACATATTGCCTCCCAGCAAAGTATAAGCGAAATAGGATTTTCTTTCAACTTGTGTTCCAAAAATTGTTTCTATTAATAACAGTTTTATACAGAAATTCTGCATATCTTCAAAAAAAAAAAAAAATCCAAACAACCCTTTGGGCAAAACATCGCATCTGTTATTTTGAAATTGTGACTCTCTCTCTCTCTCTTGTTTTATATGCTTGCAAAATAATCTAAGTATAAGTTCGTTAAAGCATATTACGCTCAACTATCAAACTTTATTTCTTTGTGCTTTTTTTTCTTTTTTTTTTTTTGGTTTTCCATTTTGTCAACAAACGACCGAGTTATCATTTAGAGACAAATGCTTAAAATATCATAAAACTGTGCTTAACGACACATTACTATGACATTTCATTTGTTTTCGAAAAAATGTTAACGCAAACACAGAATTCTACAGTAAAAAATGTAAACTTTGCAAATAATTTATGCATATATAAATGTCTGTCTTTCTGTCTGCGTGTAAAATGTCAAATAATTCAAAAATACACAATAGCTTCAAAAGGAGCTGCAGCAATAGGTTTAAATAAACTGTGTAGCCTTTAAAATTTGTAGTATAGGGTAAAATAACTAACTAACACCTACAGTCTTAAGCAAACAGAATTTAAAAACATATTTTAATATTTGGTTTACATCGAACCCATTCTTTTTAAGAAAGTAGGAAAATTAATTGATTTAAAACAATAACTTTTACTTTACTTAGAAGTATTAGAACATTACCTGGTAGACTAACTAGCCCGTTAGATACGTAAGTCTTTACAGTTTTTAAACGCAAGTTTTTTTTATAGAAAGGAAAATAATTATTTTTCAATAGTAAAATAATGGTAGTACGCAGCGGAGCGTAAATTGAACGCATCTCCGTTTTTCTTAATAAAAATTTTTGGATTTTTGCCCGTTACTCAGAAATTATAAAACTTGAAAGGCTGATAATTTCCACATTTATGTTATCAAACACACTATTCTTACTGCAAAAATGGAAGAAATCGGCCATGCCCATGAAAGTTACACGTGTTTAAATTTTATTTTTTCACTTTTCACTCTAAAATCTACATACTGCCGATTAGTATGAAATGTGAACTGTTCTAGACGTATATGTGAGCCCGTCTGTCCATCTGTCTGTTAGCTTCTGCGGTAAACAAAGATATAAATTTCCACTTTTATTCCACAAAAATACAAAAACGTTCCCCGCGTTCATTCTACATTGTAGGGTGTACAAATTTAATTTTTTTCTTTATTTCAAATATTTTTTAGCATAACGGTGATGGGTATTAAAAGGATTCGGTCAAAGCCGAATATGGTTTTCTTACTTTTTTTGTTTTCATTCTACAAAACGAGTACCGGCCATTACAACAGTGACTTTATATATTTTCTAATATTTTGAAATAATTTCCTTTAAAAAATTATGTCTACTTATGTGTGTGTACACATAGCATGGGAACTATTTGTATGTTGGAACAGTTAAGCAGTTATTATGCATATAGTCGAAGTGAATGAAAAGCTACCCTTATTTTATACATTTTCTTTATGTATGTACGAATAATTCAAACATTTTGAATGAATTTATTGAAATTTATGTTTGTTAATGTTTTTGTGTTCTTATAATTCTCATCGTGTTTATAAATTTTATGATATATAGTATAACGCTTTGAGAATTTAAAACCACTCTGGCTTTTCTTCAGTTGTCGAATAAATCTTTCGCCTTTTACTAAAGATTTCCGTGGAGAGGAGCACTCTAATGAGTCTATAAGTAATTTTTTTCGTGGCTTGACCTATATTAGGTCGAGTCCATAAAAGATAAATAAAGATTATTTTAGGTATGCATAAAAAAGGGAGTTTTTTTGGCGCAGTAAAAAACTTATCTTTTTTTTTATTTTTCCGTCTTTAGTTTTAAACAATTTTTTCTTCGCACAAAAATTCCTTGCTTCGTGTATTGTGTTTTTTTAAATCCGATTGACTTTGCAAATTGTTTACTTTCTTTTTACTTTTGCGAACTTTATTCAAAATAAAAGAATCCATCAGTAGCAGATAGCAGCACAGATTAGAGATCAGGTCAATTAAAACAATCAATAGGAGTCGTTACGCTAAATAAATGAGAATTATTGCTTAACGATGGCATTGGTGCAAATATATAAATTTAACGGGGAATAAAATCAGTCCAATATGAAAATAAAAAAATAAACATTGTGTTTGAGAAATACAATTAAGGAGTATTGGTTTGAACATTGCTACCTACATTTTTGCTGATGATCATAACTTGGTGTCTCATGTTTGTTTACTAGACTCTGAGTACAAATTTTATTCCAGTGAAAAAGTATATATAGAGATGTATCAAATTAATCCAAAAACAGAAAAAACGTCAACAGTAAAGTGACGACAAATAGTTTACATAATTTTTAAACATATTGAGTATGTACATATTGCATACATATTGCATATGAATTAGGAATGTTGGACGTTGTAAAAATGTTGTTAGCAGCCGAAGTGTCTGAAAATAGCATAAAACGACTACATGCAAGCAAAACTGTGAGAGCAGCTGGCGGAAAAATTTTGCTTCCTGTTATACATTACATAAAGTAAACAGATTGGTTTACAGGCTGAAGGGTCTTTGGCTGACTGATTTGGCTTCGGTAGCAACACCAGTCTTTCCCGTTGCCATTTATTAGGAAGAATTCACTCGTTTAGGTTTGTATTAAATAAATTTTTAAATATTTCGGACTGCCTTAGGATAGTTAACGTCAATGCGCCGTTGGGCATGCCATCGGGACCCGGCGCCTTCCTTTCGTTAGTTTACTTTACGATTGTAGGTACTTCACTCGTCGGTCTTAATTTTATGTTTGTTGTTTCATCTACCCTAGGGATGCAGTGGAGAGTCAAAGGTATTTTTCACTAATGTTGAGCAGTATATAAAATATATATATATAATATATACTATATATATATAGTACATATATATATATATTATATATATATATATAGTATATATATATAGTATATATATATATATAGTATATATATATAGCGTATATATATATATAGTATATATATATAGTATATATATATATATATTATATATATATATATAGTATATATATATATACAGTATATATATATAGGGATATATATATATATATATATAGGCATGCAGTGGAGAGTCAAAGGTAGTTTTCACTAATGTTGAGCAGTATATAAAATATATATATATATATATATATATATATATATATATATATATATATATAGTATATATAGTATATATAGTATATATAGTATATATATATATATAGTATATATAGTATATATATATATATATGTATATATATATAGTAAATATAGTATATATATATACTATACTATACTATATACTATATATATTTATATATATGGCATATGTAGTGTTCTGTTCTATACACATATACAAGTATACATATTCTTATGAACTGTAAAATATCAACGAAAAGATTAAGACCCAGGAAACAACCGACCTGTCCAATATATGTATACTTGAATGAAAAGTGCCTGGTAACGTTCCCTGGGAAAAAAAAATTGAAGCAAACAGCAACCGTGTTTACCTAAAAAACTTTTGTGAGTCAGGAAAGGCCTTAAGAAACTAATAATAAAACAGATTTCGTTATTTAAAGTCACTTTGGTGCATTTCCCAATTCTTTGAACTTTTGAGATAACATAGGCACTAATTGTTGTTCTCACGTCGTCTAGCGGTAGCTTACCATGAAATACAACTAAGATTTTACCGGAGAACAATTCAACCCATGGGGTTGAATATAAATCTTATTTATAAATGCATTTTATTTGTTAAGTAACGTAAACACGCTGCAAACAGTTATAAATGTGAGAGGAAATATAGAATAGAAACAAAAAGAATTTCGAAACTATATTTTATTTTTATATCTTTTAAAATTTTTCTAAATAAAAGAAGCAAAAAAAGTCAGTAAATTTTCAATCTACAAATCTATCACGAGGATAACGGAAATAGTCTATCAGATGCGAAAATCGGAGTTTGGGACGAACAGTAAGGAATGCTTCAAAAATCCGCATTTGATTAGAGTCGCATGTAAATTAGTCGATTGTCTAAGAAAGCAATTTTAAAAAAATTTTAAAACCAAATAGATCTTTATAACGATTTATCTGATTTACAAAGTTGGCGACTGCCTAAAAAATTAACAACAGTTAGAGGAAAATGCAGCGGAAGAAAGAATTAATGATACATTAACTTAGGTACTTGCTTGTAAAAGGAAGTATAATCAAAATATTTGCGGAAGGCAACCCATCAAGCTCATCCATGTCTCCATGGTAAACCTACATCATTGCATAAATCAATACGTTGGTGTAGCGCAGCTCATTAATAAACTTTAAATTTTAGTTTAAATGCAGCGCCGGCAGTGTAAGGGCATTAAGAGGAGTACTATTAATGAAAGCAACATGATCCGATAAAGAAATTAGTTTATAAAATTATTTTGAAGCATCCTAAGTAGTGGCGAAAAATTCATAATTTAATGTGGATTTGCTAAGTTTTACAAAACGAAAATTGCTTGTCAGACGGAACATTAAAATTAATCTCACTTAACAAAACCGTCGAGTCAATGACGCCATTAATCGACTTTACGATGACAGCAATGCCTAATGTCATCCTATGTTTGACGAATAACGGCAAGAATGTAAGTATCAACATACTTTCAGGTAAAGGGACACATGGCCTCCAACCTAAATTTATTAGACCAAAAGCGAAAACTGTTTACGCAATGATTCCAAGGAATTCATGTGGCAACGATACGAAGATGACCATACGACCGAAGTGTATATCAACGTGTAGATCGTCAAATTCCCTTTGCCAACGTTTAATAAAGCCCACCATGGATCTGGCTTTATTCAAAGAATGTTCAAGGGGCAAATTAAATCGAAGTTTATGATCAAACAAGATACCCAGGTCCAGAAATGAGACCACATTCTTCAACCTAATTGAGTGAATAAAATATTTCGCTACAAGTTTCGCCGTGAAAATGACAGCTTCTTAGAAGTCCTTCGATTTAATCTCATGAAATTTAAAGAAAACCAGGTTACAAAATTATTTAAGATACCCAGGTCCAGAAATGAGACCACATTCTTCAACCCAATTGAGTGAATAAAATATTTCGCTACAAGTTTCACCTTGAAAATGACAGCTTCTTACAAATCCATTGATTTAATCTCATGAAATTTAAAGAAAACTGGGTTACAAAATTATTTAAGTCAGTTTGGAGAAAACATTATTGAATTTCCGAATTAACAGATAAGAGAAGTTTGACGTCTTTTGCATACATTAGGATAGGAGTAAAATTAATATCTAAGAGGAGGTCAATAAAGTATGTCCCAAGTGCCTCCCTTGTGAGACACTTGCACTGACAAGTATCTCATCAGACTGAGAAGAGTTGACAGAAGGACATAGTCTAGAAAGAAGGACAACCAATGAACTAAATATAATAGGAAACCTAAGCGACCGTAATAATAGTTTGTGATTGATTCTATCAAGAGTCCTGCTTAAATTAGTGTAAATAATGTTCAACTGCACGCCTTGCCAGAAATTAAAAATGAAGTCATGAGCATGCTTGTAAATATGTATGTAAACAGAATATTTGCAGAAGGCAGAGTCAGTCGGAAAAGAACGTTTAAGTTAAGAATGCTATCAAACTAAGTAAACCGTAAATAATCCTAACCTTAAACAAATTGATTGTAAATAAAAGAGTTTTGAATTGAATAAAAAGAATATCCACGATCTAGTGACACGAACCGTATCGAGAAAAGCGAATTTTGTAACAACAGTAATACCAAGAAAACTGGCCTGATGAGAGCAAGAGCGTAAACGAAGTTTTTAAGCAAAGATTTAGACTCATCTTTGCTTAAAAATGAGTCGAAGTCTAAGACGGTTGTGACGCATAGTGTCACAGTAAGCATGGTCGATGTACGTGCACACTACATTTTACACATCGGAATTTACTCCTCGTTCTTCTGCTCTATGCTACGTGAAGGACGAGTAATATGCGTATTTTAATAAAAACTACAAAAAAAAAAAAATAAACGTGGTGGGCGTTATACGTCGCGAAATTTAAAAAAAAAATCTTTAATCAAATAGTCACTAAAATAAATAAATAATAACATCATATACCGAATCTAACCCCAACAAAAAATTCTGTGTTCACATTGGGACATTTTTACACATTTCAGAAAATTGTCGGTTGTTAATTTGGTGAATAACAGAAGAAGAAGAAGAAGAAGAAGAAAAATATATCAACAAATTTATTCTTTCTGTCATTTTTAATTCAATACGAAAATTGATTTTTGAACACAATTTCATAAAAAACGTCGAAATTTTCGGTATATTATTTAAACAGTTTTTCTTGCCGCTACCACGAGCCAACTCTATAAAATTCTATCAATATTTAATTTAAATAAAAATTTAACCAATTTTTTACATGGGCATCACTTATGAAAAAATAAAAGCGAACGGTAAGTAAATGAAATTTTTAGGAAGATTACTATGGCTTTCAAGGGTTTTCAATGCAAAAAGGAGCGTTTCTTTTAATGCAAAAAATAAATGTAGATGTAGATGCGCATCTTTTATTTATAGGTTTTTCCTTTTCTTCTTATTTAAAACATTTTCTGAATAGGAAATAGCGTTGTTGTAGAACGTCAAGAGAATTTAGTTATTGAGCAGAATTCTCGCAATTTTTTGAAACATCGACAATCCTTAATTAAAAAGAAATTTCCGCAATACAGTCCGAGGGAAGCTGAGAAACTAATCAAAAGGCAAGAAACTGAGGAAGAAATTAAAAGAGACGGCAGATCAACAAACAACGCATGTAAAGCAGAGAAGAGTACAAATGAAACAAGCACAGAGACGGAAACTGAAGTGCAGTTGAATACTATTATAAAAGAAGCGGTTAACACTTGGGTTTTAAAGAAGAAAAAAAGTCAAGAAATTCGTGATAGCGTTGATAAGGCCTGTGAACAATTGTGTAGCCTCGAACATTCGATTAATAATGAAATTGAAAAACTAAAGCAACAGCGTCGTGTATTGAGAATGGGTATTACATCGGGTTTGCATTTACAAGATAGAAAAAATACTTTCGTGCAACGAAATATAGACCCCAGTGCTAAATGGGATTATCCAACGAAAACCTTGGATGAAATAACTGTTGAGAAATTCTCCAATAAGCATAGATTTGCACGCAGTTCCCCACGCTGTCGCGACGAAGAGACTATGGCTAGCAGACCGTGCGTTCGTTCCGTAGGTTCGCAGATTAACTTCTCGAAATCAATTGAAACAGATCGGGGTGCGCTAGGAGACCATGAATCTTTAAACAAATTAACCGAAAAAGGTTATAAAGATTCTAAGCATTCATGTGAACTAGACGAGAAGACTGCAACAGATTTGAAGAGGGATTCGTTGGAAAAGAGACTTAGCAATATTAAAAATTTTCTTACATCTCCAGAGAATATGGACTTGAAAGGAAAAAATGATCAAATGATTAATATATGTTATCATGCGGGAGGTGGCAACGATTATTATAACAATTCCGTGAGCACACCTAACAATTACAGAAGTAAATATTATAACGCGTCATCGGGATATGACAATAATGAAGTCTTTAATCAGTCATGTTACCAAGAAAATTGTTTTTTGTCTAACGGTTATGAATACAATTGTACTCACAATGAAAGTTATCAAAACTATCCCTTCTCACTATCTACTCAGAGAGATGCGACAACAAACACTTCTGTCCGATATACTCCAAGAGTTAATTCCTTTAGACCCTGTAGAAGAAGATGCCCCCCTAGCTGTTCACGTCAGCCTACAGACCTCGATACTGAAGATTTTTGTTATCGAACTGGTCCTTCTCCCAGCAGACCGCGAGGTGGCTCTCCTTCCAGCAAGCGTGTTTTTAATTCTTCCAACAAAGAAGAAAATGATTTGTGCACCAAATATGAAAGTGGCGTTAAAAGTAAATTGCAAAAGAATCTTAGAGAACAGTTTCAAAAGGCCAGAGAGAGGGAAAGAGCGAAGGTAAGAGGAAAACATCAAACCAAAGATATATCGGAAGCTAAGTGCGAGGAGTACGTCTTTTCCAAGAAGAAGCAGTGGGGTGAGTATTGCAAAAACCAAGAGCGAGAGCGTGATATAAGGGAAAGTAAATGCTGCGATGAAAGTGCTGAAGCACTCATTCAAAAATTACCCCAAGCAAGTTGTTCGAATTTGAGTGAACTGCTTAAGGATTGCATTAATGGAAGAAGTGCGAAGCGGGAACAACCAACGTCTTCGTCCCCTTCCGCGAAGGTACGCAGTCAAAGACGAATATCTGAAATCACTTTCACAAAACATAAGCCGAGAACACACAGCTTAAGCCCCACAGAAACATGTTCCCCGTTCTGTTTGTGTCCGGAATATCCGGATAATCCGGATGAGACACAGTATTGTGAGATACCTTTACCCTGTGATAAACGGGTAGAATCCGAATATTCATTCGAAACTTTATGCATGCTTAAGAAAATGAAAATCACAGAATATAAACCCAGAAAAACTAAAGGTAATGGAAAAGATAAGCAATACAATGATTATATAAATAAATATAAAAAAGAACAAGAGAAAGAATCGCTTCGAGAGCAACCTAGTTTGAGTCCCAAAAGAAACAAACTTGAAAGCACACCAGATTATAGTTTATGTGAATCGCCGCGTCATCAAAGCCCTGTGGAAAGTCCACCAGAAAGCAGACGAACATTCACGAGGCGATCACGTAACTGTGAATCTCCTACACCTGTTCCTACTCCTTCTCCCGTTCCCACCCCTCTTATTCGTACTCCTCCCCCTGCGTCTTCTCCCGTTCCTACCCCTATTTCTGATCCAATTCCGACTCCAATTCCGAGTCCAACTCCGATCCCGAGTCCTTTTTTTACTCCTATAAGAACTCCAATTGGACATTCTGTGTACGGCGAGCCATCGCCGCAGCGAATAAAAAAGCTCACAACACCACCAGTAACGGCGTCGTCACCTTCGTTGGTAATACCTGCTATTACATCTCCAAAGCAACCAGAAAACTTTGTTGCTCCAGAAACGTCTTCCCGTACCATTAATTCTGTTGAAAAGCATACTGAAACAAAAGTGGACCAATTTACCGAACGAACAAATGCTGTCGAAGATTTGAATGCCACTAAGATTAAATCCAAGGAATGCATTAGAATCAAAGAATGCATTGCTGAAGACGGAACACAAATAACTCAAATCCAGCGACATCTGTCAGTTGAGGAAATTTTCAATCCCAATATTGATCGGGATGACATGGAAAGCAGCAACAGCAAAGAAACTTCAAACACATCGCCGTCAGTTCAAGATCCTTTCGCCCACCTAAAAAATCTTCTTTCCGCCTTTCAAAAGCAGTGTGTAGATGTTGAAGGTTTACAACGATTAGGCGCAACAGTAATTGAGGCTTTATCTAAAATTGATCTACGCAAAGGTGGAGATAAAGTAAAAATTATGAAAACCATAGAGACACAGTATGCAGAAAGCGAGATATCTGAAATGAATTCGCCCAATTGCACGTCCACTAGCCGGTCTGCCGTCCCGACGGAGGTTACGATGCACACTCGTCAATATATTGAAGAATTCCCACAATGTTCAAGAGTTGATGTAGAAGATAGAGAGCTTAATATACAAACATTATCAGCCCATGATGAAATTAAATTTGTTGACTGCTGTTTCGAACAAGAGTGTAGCGAAGGTAAAACCTATGACGACTGGGGGGCTGTTGACCATCGTAAAAAACAGATACCCCATTTTCCACCACCCCCTCCGATCACCTGTTCAACATATGAAGAAGAACATTACCGTTTGCCTTCCTGTAGTACAGCTTTAGCATACTACGAGCCCACTCCGAAAACTAGCCCTGCTAGTAAACGCCATACTGTAGATTGTTCTACTTATTCACATCGGTGCAGACCTAAAGTTACTGATACTTCAGCCTCTTTATCTCCTGAAGACAGAAATGTCATGAATTTACATATTGGAAATCACGGTAATGCCGATGTGTCTTCTAATTCGAATTATCAAAGTTTCCAACAAAAAAATCGATTTTTGCCTCGAAAGCAATCAATATGTAGGAGAAGTGATTGTCCGTGTACACAAAGCCAAGGCTCATTAGGGCTTCAGTCAACGTCATCATCGAAATATTCAGACGCGCTTGGCATTTTTTATGGTAGTACTTCGTGTTCTTGCGCCTGTGAAAAATCTCATGTTAAGCACGATTCAAAGTCTTCACACAGCATTTACGAGGATTGTACCAGTCAGCAGAAACTCGCATCTCCGGCCCACAATGATTGCTTAGTTATCGATCGACAAAATCCAATTACTACCTGTTCTCTGCCACAGTTCAGTAACGTCAACAATGATGATTTTTTAAATATGACTTGTGGTCGTAAGCATCCGTCTATATCGCAATGCGTAATAAAAGTAAATTCACAAGATGCGTGCGTAAAATCACGTAGTTGCCCGCCCAATTTATTGCAATGTCAGTGTTCCGCTCCAAGTCGTGACAGCTCTTGTTCGCATTCAGCATCTGAGAAAGCATCTTCGGAAGCTACACCCCTTCGTGGAATTTTAAAATGCCCTACGCCTGATGACTGCAAATCGCGCGTCAAAAATTACGAAGATTGTTTATTACGTAATTCAAATTATTTTGAAGCTGAGCAATGCATCACTGTAACCAACGATGGCCCGCAGAAAAAAGTACAGGCAGGCATATCCTACAAAGACGATCGACAGAAGATACGTAAGAAGAAAACATATTTCTTTGTGATATGTACATTAAATTAAAATGCAATTTTTAGTTGAACAAGCTGATCGGAACGCTGAATCTATCCTATATAAAGATCAAAATGGCCAACCTACACCACGAGTTTTCAGAACGACTATGTCTGAATCAGCGGTCCGAAAATCTTTAAAGTTTTCCGAAGACGCTGACTTTCGTAAGTAAATCAATATGAGTTTTTGATCTCAGTGTAAAATTTGAATTATATTCAAAGTAAACGTAATATGTATTTAATTATAAATTTTTCCTTCTATTACTTAGACTCATCAAGTGCAACTTGCCAATCCGTACAATCACAATGTTCTGCCGCTAAGAAATCCCACAGGAAGAGTTCAACTTGCCTACGTTCTAAGAATTTGTGCCCATACAACAATTATACCCGTTTAGATAATCAAGCTCCGCCTTTTACGCATTGCCCTTGCATGTATGATGTCTATATAAGTATGTTGAAAATCTATAACAAGGGCAACAAAGGCAAGCCTGTCAATCTGTATAGACAATGTTAAAAGTAAAGCCAAAAGTCAAGTCTCTTCTCTTTGTTTGCTTTGCATAAAAAGTCTTGTCCATTGCATAAAATATAATTGGAAAAATTAAATTAATTTTCATTTATTTTATTAATGTTTAAAATTGCGAATTATATTTTTGTATTTCCAATCTTAATTTTTGTGTAGCAAAATAATTGTAATCAAATTTTTTTTAATAAATAAAAGCTATAAAAAAATTATTATATTTTCATGTGCTTTGTTAAAGCGGGCGGGAACGAGTCTGACGAAACTGATCATCGATAAAGGTGTTTGATATTCGCGCATTAAGATGTCACACTGTTGCAGTTGCTACCGTTCGGCATCAGGTTCAACTTAGAGAACAAAAAAATTAAGAAAAAAGGCTGAAGTACAAATATATAGTCATAGTAATTAAAATTGTCAAAAATTCTTAATTTTTTTTTTTTTTTTTTTTTTTTTTTTTTTTTTTTTTTTTTT
>KK502871.1:134023-147354 GCA_000688735.1 Glossina austeni | reverse complement strand
ACGAAAGAAGAATCAAAGACAGCCGAATACAATTGATAAACTCTGATGAAATTTACCCAAAGGTAATGAATTAATAAAAGGAGAACCAAGTGCCTGCAAATATAAATTTTCTTGTGTTTGCTTTCCTTCCCTGGGCCGCTGAGCTGCCCCAGCCAGAGGATAGGGCCGGAAACGGCCTCACAGTATATATCTTTGACCCTAAATATTAGTCTGCCCAACTGAAAAAAGTTAATTTAATCTGATGTCGGGAAAA
Source organism: Glossina austeni (assembly GCA_000688735.1). Classification (NCBI taxonomy): domain Eukaryota; kingdom Metazoa; phylum Arthropoda; class Insecta; order Diptera; family Glossinidae; genus Glossina; species Glossina austeni. The sequence goes on along the minus strand of KK502871.1, from coordinate 147,101 downwards.
ACACAAGAAATGTCCAAGATATAATAATATCCTGGAAGACTGGAAAGTCAGGATCAAAAGATCGTCTTTTCTACAAAGTTCATCTTTTCGTCACCTTTAACACTCTTCCTGATTCTAACTTTACTACTTGGAAGATTAAGGTGCTCAGCGAAATCGTGTGCAATTACAGGTAACTCTCCTACAACGCGGTCAATAGGTTCCTGAAAAATTCCGCGTTATAGGAAATCGCGTTGTAGGAGACTTAGATCCAGTGCAAAAAGGGGAGATACGTTCCTGATCGGGAAAAAATAGTTTTTATTTAAGATATTTTTCTATTTATCCATTTCGTCATACCAACATAAATTAACACCAAATCATTTATTTAAAAAGCGCAAAATAAAATAAAATCTGGAAAAACAAATAAAAACAGAATTTCAAATCTACTTAACATTAAATTAATTAAATTAAACTAAAATTCAAATCATAACCTTCTACAAATCTCCCTGCTCGACATCACTTATTACAATTTGAGTGTGTTTGAAACGTTTTGCTCATGTCCGCCCTAATTCAAATTCCGAGCTTGATACACTAACAGACTTATCCTTTTCAATGATTACTGGTTTTAAAAAAATCTTTTATTGAAGTCTGTTTTTCCTTATTTCGTCAATCTTTATAGATTTCCTGGTAGGCGGATAAAATTATTTTTAAGATTTCTTTTGAACATTTCTGCTCTATCCGTTACAGGATCGTTTTCCAAAACATACTCGTCCAACTCATTCGCCAGATTTAAAATTTTCTCCACACTTTTTAGTGAAAAGTTTTCAATATTGGCATTGGAGAGATCGTCAGAGCTATCTTCAGTGGATAATGCTTCATTTGTCATTGCCACTAAAACTGCTTCATTTATTTCGTCGTCCGTAGCTAATTCCATCCACAGTAGTTTCGCCAAATCGATCGCCTCTTATTTCGTTCGCCAGTCTCACTTCACGTTTCTATATTCATCCTCTACTGGATTAGCAACAGTTTCCTGAACTGCTGCCTCCGGCAATATTGCTTTCGAGTAAGCTCTCAGTGTTGATTGACAAAATTTCATTAAGTGACGTCCCAACGATTTCAAAACAAATTTAAAATTGAGAACTGTTACCAGACTTCCTTGACCATTATATTTTATGATTCCATCTCCTCTAACATTAGCTCAAACGATTTGCGGATGTAGTATGCTTTAAAAGTTGCTACTAAAGGTTGTAATAATGATATAGTGTTAGGTGGTAAAAATTCAACTTGAATATTAGGATGACAAAAATCAGTTGCATGAATTTTTCGTTTCCTTCCTTTCCGTTTTTAAAAAAAAAAATTTGTTTGGAAATATTTGAAAAAAATTGCGTTGTAACTATGCCGTCAATTAAATTCTAGTCATGCTATAAAGCGACGATACACATGCAGATAGGCGATCTTTCTTGTAAAATTAAAATACGTAGCGTAAAAATCAAAGAGGTTAGATCTCACACTTTGTTAAATACACATATAATGCAAAATTAAATTTTTTTGGAATATTATTTTAAAGAAATTCTTGAAAATCGCGTTGTAGGAGTAGGAGCGTTATAGGAAATTTTCCGCATTTTGCGAACCGCGTTGTAGAGAAACCGCGTTATAAAAGTACCTCGTTATAGGAGGGTTACCTGTATATATATGACAAAGTTTATTTAAGGATGGTCGAACAGGTTTCATCTGACACATGCGAAGAGTGCCACCCAAGTCTGTCAGTTGAGTATCTTATTTTTTCGTGCAGTAAATTCAACAATTCATTTGGGATTTCCGGTATCTGTAATAGTCTACATGAAATCTTTCGGGCTCGCTACAAAGCCCATCTTAAGCGGGTAAATGCCTTCATTTAAACTGCTGCAGTCACTTTCTAAATTATCATAATTACAATTAAATTTTTTTGCCTTGTGTAGGTGTATTTGCGCAAAAGTTTATCAGCAAGTCAATAATTTGTATATAGCTATAGCTTCAAATCAGTCTTCTCTAGAATGAACAGGATTCTTAGACGGAATGGCTCCTTTGCACTTTATACTGTTTGGCGGAAAAAGAAATTCCATGATATTCGTTGCGAAGCTAGATATACTGCGAAAAAATGCATTGGTTTATACAAACATTAGTACTTATATACCCTTTTATTTTACTAGTGCCACGGATTTCTTGGATCGGAGAGAGACCATCTTGTTACTGAGGCTTGCCTTTGCGGCCATGCGTATGAAGATTGGAAACATGTTTTTATGGTTTGCCCTGAATATTCTGCACAAATCTAGTGGCTATGGGTATAAGACAGACGTAGGATGAATTTAATTTTATTCTGGCCATCTCTATTACAGAGGCGTCGGTTGAAAACATTCACTTCGTATGTCTTCCGTAAGTGGCGTGACTTAATTGCTTTAAGGCGAGTCGATAAGTCCTAATCCGTATTATTCTCTCGTACGGTGTGTGGTGAGCTACATGGGGCTCGTAAGTCTTGCCAGAGACTTCTCCCATTTCTGGTATGGTAATGTAGTGGAAACTTGTTTCCAAGTTTCTCTCTGTATTGTTATTGTTGTGTGAATACGGTTTGAATCTTGTCTACTTTTTGTTGCCACGGTGTCGTTTACCTTAATAAATGAAAGAGATCGGAATAAGCCTCTTCTGCTTAATGCGAACACAATTTCCGTATACATTGAGTAACGTTTCTTTCTTTCTTCACTTCGTACGCTATCGGACACCGTAGCCTCCACGGCGGATACTTACGCAAAGCACTTGTCACATCTATGCTTTTACCATGCTGCCAATACCAAAATTCTTTGTAACATTTCCAGGACAATATTTTTTTGCCTATTAAATATTGTGCGACTTGTTGTTCATCTTCTCATCAGTCGCGCTGTATGTAAAGCATCACCAATCTGTATTTACTTTTCACATTTTAGAAATTTCATTTCCCAGAAAATCGGGTTCGTCTTATTCAGACTACTTTTACGGAATGTGTGCTATCCATAACAATATCTACCGTATATCATGTGTTTATACGCATTGCTTTGAAATTTTTTATGCATTCTATAGATTTTTTTTTTCCCCCTAGGAAATCTAAATCAATTCACGCGGAGCAAAAACATGTTCACTTTATATATCTCTGACATATTGAATAGTGAGAGTTCGTCCCCGTCGCGGACACGTAATATTTTTACACCCATCATCGGATGATGACCGATGTATTGACTTTGTCAAAATGTGAAGCATATAGATTCTTGATCAGAATAAAATTCTGAACCGATTTAAGCAATCTTGCAATGCCCTGGTGCGCGTCCTCGTAATGTCTGTTAAAAACATACCGCTAGCCGCAAAAGTGAACCTCTCGACTAAAACATTGGAAATTCCTGCACGCAGGTTCGTATTGAAAATGAGGCAAACCGATCGAAAGACACGCCCACAGCACCGTGTACACTAAGAACACCTCTATTTTTAAAAAGGAATAAGAAATTGGTTTTTTGATTATTACTCATGCACTATATCAGATAAGTGTACAAAAACTTGAACGCATATTCTTTGCCTTTAAAACGCGCAGAGACAAGCTTAAAAAAACCATAAGGTATGTGAATTCTTGGCCAGATTCAAATTTGAAATGCACCTAGCCAAATTCGTCTGTTCGTCTATCCTTTTGTCGTTCCGCATACCTGTGTAAACATTCTCGCGCTAGCGAAAATGAGAATACCGCCTACGACTTAGCAAAAGAATTTGGAAAAATTTGGACCTAAACTTTTCAACGGACATTCTTACAAGGCCTATGCCAAAAAAACTTTCAGTTTGAAAATAGAAAAAATCACCCGAATCCACTCCATATTATAGGGCATTAAAATGTAGTTCTTTTACTGCTTTGGTCTTTTTAAGGAAAGCGATGATAGGTATAAAAGATTCGGTAACGACCGAATATAATTTTCTTACCTGTTGGTATTACGCATGATATTTCAAAAATCATTTTGTTGGAAACTTTTCCGATTTGCTTAAAATCTAATTAGTTTAAAAATATTTGGTGTAGAAAACTTTTCTAGGATCATATTTCTCGTTGCAAATGAAGCCATCAAAATCTAAAAATAATCAGCATCACAATGTCCGTTCGCAACTGTTTCCAAATTTTCCGTGTACCTAAACAAATCACTAAATTTTTTTCGAAGCGTCGCAAGCAATTAAACGTAAATCGAAGGAGATCGGTTAAGGAGTAATAAGCGAAGAAATCTAATAATGGGTTTTTTTTTTCAAATTTATCTTATATGTTACAGTGTGGTTCCTATGTGTGGATCCCGTCGTGCTGGGCAAGCAAGAACCGCCGAATTAAATAATGGCATGAAAATACCATTCTTGGGATTGGGTACTTGGGGGGTAAGCAGCGAATGTCTTTTAAATCTCTTCACAAATTATATTAAAAAGAAAACAAAAAAAAAAGAGTTTAGGGGATCAAGGCACCGAAGCAGTCGTTAATGCGGTGAAAGTCGGTTACAGATTAATTGACTGTGCTTCCATTTATCAAAATGAACCGTGCATTGGTAGCGCAATACAGAGTATATTAAAAAGTAAAGTAGTCAAAAGGTTCGTATGCCTAAAGTGCTGAAAGCCAAATGGAAAATTTACGAAAGCTATTGTTTGCCATTATGTGTACACCTACAGGGAAGAATTATTTGTAATTAGTAAACTGTGGAATACATTTCATCGACCGGATTTGATTGAGGAAGCGATATGTATGTCGCTAAACGACTTGAAATTGGATTATTTAGATTCGTATTTGATACATTGGCCAATGGCGTATTATGAAGGCGGAACTTTAATACCACGAGATGCCTGTGGAAAAATCAAATATTCAAGTGTCGACTATATCGACACATGGAAAGCTATGGAAAACTTAGTGAAACTAGGTCTCACTAAATCCATAGGCTTGTCGAATTTCAATCAGAAACAAATTCAACGAATTTTAGATATTAGCACCATACGTCCCGTTATCCATCAAATAGAAAGCCATCCCTACTTGACCCAATATAAAATGATGGAATATTGCCGGAAAAATAAAATTGTTGTTGTAAGCTATAGTCCGTTAGGTGCACCCGCTCGTCCCTGGGCACTCCGAGGTGAACAGCGTTTATTGGATGACAAGATGGTCAGTATTTATAATATTTTGACGTATAATTTATACATATAATGTAACAAGAGTACGTCTTTCCCTCCTTAATTAGCTGGAAAAACTAAGCGTAAAATATAACAAGACGCCAGCTCAGATATTGATACGTTACCAGATACAACGAGGTAATGTGGTTATACCGAAGTCGGTGACAAAGGAACGCATTATAAGCAACTTTGATGTGTTCGAGTGGTTTTTGAAAGAAGAGGACATGAAAGAATTGAACAGTATGAACCAGAGCAAGCGATTTATTGCTCTTTTTAGGTAAATTGCCATCCCATTGATTATTTTAGATTTACTAAAATTTCTAAATGGATCTATTTTACAGGGCTGCTGGTAAGCATAAATATTTTCCATTTTGGGATGAATTTTAATAGTGGACCTCCTTCAGTGTATAAAGTTGCGAATTCCGTATTTATTTAGGCGAAGGACGATGACCTGATCACATATACGGAATTGTTACCGTTTCAAGAAAATTAAAAATTTTTTTTTGCTAATTTAAAATCCTCAGTTTTATTAAAAATTGTGTAAAATCTATTTCGGAAACGAATAAATTTATTGCACTTGATTCCATGTGTGCGCCTCCAAGCAAAGGTATACAACGAAAGGCTCATGCGCTCTTGGCTCACGACGAAAGTGCGTCCAATACTCTCGATACGCTTGGGAATTGGCATAAGGCTTATATGAAGGTGCACTCAGGGCAAGCATCTATAGGGATAAAAGAGATATGCACCCGTTAAGCCCTCCAACAGGACTACAAGTATTTCTCCCTGCTCGTCCTGGTACCTGGTGCTCGTGTCTTTACACCTATGTCGTCTTGTCGCTTTTCAACAATCCTGTGGACAAACGTGGACATAATGTTTCCATTTTTAAGTCGAACGTTCACAAACACTGTTGCCTTTCTTCACCCCACTCGTTCAGTTATGAACATATTCATAACCTTTATAGTTTTTGTGCAAAAGTATATGCTTTTGAAATATGAAAAGTCGAACGTTCACAAACACTGTTGCCTTTCTTCACCCCACTCTTTCAGTTATGAACATATTCATAACCTTTATAGTTTTTATGCAAAAGTATATGCTTTTGAAATATGAAAAAAACTCCGATTTGAGACATTAAGCGAAAACAAGCGTTAATTATATTTTATTTAAAGTCCGACATACATATGCTGTGTAGATATAAAACAAAAGATATGCTAAACGTAAAGTAATCAATCCATGAGTTTAATGAAAGAAGAAGAAGCATTAGCATCTTTCAAATGGATAATATTGATGGTTGCGTGTGCTAAATTTATAGAAACGAAGAATGCCTTTAATTTTTATTGATCAACAATTGATTCTTTCAGTCCCTTACCCGGAAAATTTAAAAAGACGCATACCATAATTTAAGCTATCCAAATTTTGCATATCCTCGGAACGTAATTCAAACTCGAAAATATTAATATTGTTCTGCATATTTTCACAAGTTCCTGACTTCGGTATCGCGGCATGACCTAACTGAACTTGATAGCGTAGCAATATTTGCGCAGGAGTTTTCTCATGTCTCCTCGCGATATCTAAGACCTGGAAAAGAAATTAATCACATTTGGAAAATACGGATTGTTAACATAGATAGAGACGCATATTCTCACCGTTGAATTCTTCAAAAGTACATTTTCTGTATCTTTACGAGCCCACGGTCGTGCGGGAGAACCGAGTGGAGCGTAAGCTGTTATGCATATATCGTTATATTTGCAAAATGAAATTAATTCCGTTTGCATAAGAAATGGATGGGCTTCAATTTGATGAGTTTGTGGTATAATTGTGGCGTGCTTAAGTAAACGTGCAATTTGTTTTAAATTGAAATTAGAAATACCGATATTTTTACAGAGACCCTGTTCGACTAAATCTTCCATTGCTTGCCATGTGCAAACGTAGTCGGCATCAGAAAACGAAACACTCCCTTTTTCGATTGGAAAGAGATCATCGCCGGGCTTAAAGCCCATTGGTGTGTGCATAAGATACATATCTAAATAATCTAAACCCAAATTTTCTAAAGTTTTCTTGCAACCGCATAAAACATCATCGGGTCCATGAAAAGTATTCCACAGTTTAGATACAATGAATAGCTCATCTCTAAATGGAGAGAAACTGTTAAACGATGCGCTTTAGAGCAGATGTTCCCTGATGTGCAAACCTTTTCACTTTTTTCTCTTGAATTTGTTTATTAAGCGCAATTCCGATTTCTTTTTCATTCTTATGTAAAGGAGCTGTGTCGATATGTCGGAAGCCCACGTCTATGGCGGTAGCAACAACTGCATCCATTTCATTAGGTTTCGTCTAATTGTAGTGATAAACATAATTAAAAGACTTTTTAATTTAATTAAGTGAATACATACTCGGCCTATGTCGGTCTCTTCATCCACTTCAACATTTTCGATTATTGCATCATCTTTGGTGGCCTTAACACATCAACAAATCGGTTATTAAATCAATAAATCTTAAGTGTAATAATTATCATTACTTTTTAATTTGTGTTATCATTAAAAATTATTATTAATAAATTAATTAACTCTAAATTCAACTAATTTATGTTTAAAATAACGAAATTCTATTCTTCGGTACTTACTCCCCATGTTCCTAATCCCAAAATAGGCATTTCATTGCCATTGTTCATAATTATTTTTGGTATGTTTGTGCATGAGCTACGAACGCTACGAAAGACTAGAAATGTGTGAAGGTGTGCTTCACCGAATCCGATTCGAATATCTTTTCGCTTACCCATATCGTGATTTAAAATATTTACTTAATGGCTCGATGAAAATTTTGTTAGATAAACGTAAGTGTATTCTATTCATTCCTGCTGCTCTTTTTCTACAATTTTTTCCATTGTTTTTAGAATTGTTGGCAAAGTAAGCAAAGGTTACTACTTTTAGTTTTTAGTGTCTTGCACTCAACAGACAAATTTTTATATCAAAAACTTGATGACTTGTTTTGACGTTTCGTTACGTAAAATATATAAAAAGTTATTAGATAAGCCATTGCATATAAATCGTTAAATGAGAATTTTACGACTATTCCAATAGGCTTACAAGTATTGATCCAAATGGGGCGCAGATAATATTTGGAAAAATAGCAATTACCAGAGTTTTTAAAAAAAATTTAAAAAAAATTAAAATAATTGAAAATTGGTCATTAACAGTGAAATCAAGCTTATGGAAGCTTTTGGATCACATCACTTATTTTTTGGACACCATCGTATATAAGGATTCTCAAGAACTGTAAACCCTTATATGCCAAAAAGACCAAATTGTTAACATTTTATGATGAAAATTTATTTATGAGGGTAATTTGAATTAAATCGGTTTATTTCTTGCAACACAATCCATATGTTCCACTATTCCTTAGGTGTTCCACACCTTATATGTTCCGCTCCGTATTTCTCACGAGCAGTAGGTTCTTCAGAAAAAGATTTAACTTTTAATGTTTTATGATCAAAAGTGACCGCAATGTAGCAGAAAAATTTGCAATAATGGATTTGGATCACAGAGGTCTATTTTTTGATTCCAACTTATGAAAGTGCTATCAAGAAAAGGAAACCCTTGTAAGGATATGCCAAAAAGACCAAATTGTTAACATTTTATGATGAAAATTTGTTTATGAGGGTAACTTGAATCAAATCGGTTTATTTCTTGTACCATAATCCAGATGTTCCACTATTCCTTAGGTGTTCCACACCTTATATATTCCACTCCGTATTTCTCACGAGCAGTAGGTTCTTCAGAAAAAGATTTAACTTTTAATGTTTTATGATCAAAAGTGACCGCAATGTAGCAGAAAAATTTGCAATAATGAATTCGGATCACAGAGGTCTATTTTTTGATTCCAACTTATGAAAGTGCTATCAAGAAAAGGAAACCCTTGTAAGGATATGCCAAAAAGACCAAATTGTTAACATTTTATGATGAAAATTTGTTTATGAGGGTAACTTGAATCAAATCGGTTTATTTCTTGTACCATAATCCATATGTTCCACTATTCCTTAGGTGTTCCACACCTTATATATTCCACTCCGTATTTCTCATGAGCAGTAGGTTCTTCAGAAAAAGATTTAACTTTTAATATTTTATGATCAAAAGTGACCGCAATGTAGCAGAAAAATTTGCAAAGAAGTCTATTTTTTGATTCCAGTTTATGAAAGCGCTATCAAGCGCTATTTCTTTACCCTTGTAAGGAAAACAAGTCTAATTTCTAGTTTTCTATAACGAAAACAGAATAATAATAAAATTTTTAGGAAGTGATATAAGTTTGTAAAATTTGAAACGAGTTGTGTGACGTTACGGGCATCCTCCTCTATACGGCTCCCATGAAAAGTACAGGTTTGCATGAAAATAATGCGTAATATTGGTGCGGGAACAACTACTGCACTAGGGAAAGTGATGCAGGCAATCTAGTGGTTGGCTTTGCCCAACTATTATGTTATTACTTATTTTCTTCTCTTAATTTTGCCACGTTCAATTGTTTCTTTTTATACCCACAACTGTGAGATGGACGTACACTCATTTTGTTTTTTTCCTTAATATATGTAACACCGAAAAGGAAGTTTCAGAGACCCTATAAAATATTTATATTTTTGATTAGCGTGAAATTCTGGGTTGCTTCAGCAATGTCTGTCCGTCTGTGTGGGGTGTTTTTGACACTCTCCTGGTCGTAAAAATGAAGATATCGATTTCAAATTTGGTAGAATCACTAGAAGTTTTCCTACGCAGGTTGGTATTGAAAATGAGCCAAATTGGTCAGAGCAGAAGCGCACAGTGGTGCGTAAACCGAACGCAACTCCGTTTTTCTTAATACAAATTTTTGGATTTTTGCTCCTTACGCAGCAGGTGTTAAAGTTAGAAGGCTGAAACTTTCTACATTTACTTTACGAAGCATCCTCCTACGTACGCATACTCCTTACGTGCAAAAATGGAAAATATGCAATGCCCACACAAACCTACACGTGATATATGATATTTTCTTTTTTTCTTTTTTTTTTGAGGTTTTATGGTTATTTATGATAAGGCAAACACGACAAAATGCTTAAAGCTTTTTTGTACACTCCTCAAATGCAGGCATATTGTCTGCTTAAAAACGGGTTCATTTTAACATGAATATGGTAGACATGGTGATTAACTTTTCCTTCATAATACCAGCGATATGGGTATGAAACAAAAGAACTTGGAGAGTAGAATACGAAAAACCTGGTTATTGTTTTGATAAGACATTAATATAGTTCATGATAGGGACGCAACAAAAATTTAACTGAAGTTAAGTATAATAACATTAAATAAAAGGATTAGATATCAGTCACACTATAGCAAATGGAACTAGAATCTGGAAGCTTAAAATTATTACATATTTGACTACTTATTAAACAGTTTGGTTTGCTTTATGTTGTAACCATGCATGCAAGGAACTATGAACTATATGAGAATAAATGCTTGAACATCATTGTGAATAAATTGAATACTTCCGCTAAGCACTATAATGCAACGTAAAAGTGTGACTATAGCATAAGCATAACTATAGTATAGAGAAATGCAATTAACGGTAACAAGGAATGCTTTAAGGCATCCTTGTTTAATTATCAATGGCGACAAAAAAGTCGACATTCATCTGCACCCTTACATTATTTAGCAAACAAGGAATTAATTAAATTATGAGAAGCTTTCGTAATGCAATCAGTAGAAGTGCTTATAAATGAATAATAATCCTTAAAGGAATTAGCATGTTACACGAAGTAACATACGTATACATAGTAAATTCATTTCCATTTTAGTTTTATGCTCATCTCAATTTTCTGAAGAATTCATTTTTAGAAAAGATTATATGAAAAGAGAACTATTGAGTACCCATGTTTAAGTACCCATGTTTTTCATCATTTTATTTTACGTATCTAATTTCCAGTGGAACGGATTCAATGCTTAATTAATCTTATGAATTCTATAATTTTTTACAATATTGTGTCGCTTTAAGCGAAAATTAAAAAAAAAAAACAAAAAAATCTTTTTTTTTTAAAAATTAAAAAAAAACAAAAAAATCTCTTTTTTTTGCAAAAAAATTAAAAAAAAACAAAAAAATCTTTTTTTTTATTTAAATTTTAAGTTTTAAAATTTAATAAATAATACATTACCCTTTTTTCGCAAATGTTAGATTTTTGTTAAACTTTACTTCCATTAAAATTTAAATTCTTATCAAAAATTGTTCAATTTTCTATATAATAAAAATATGTTTTCTCATAATCTGGAAATGGAAATAAACATTTTCGAAAAGTGGACACTGCAAATTAATGTCTTAGAGCAGTGGTTTCCAACCTTTTTGTACCGGCGCCCCCCTTTTTAAAAAAAAAATTAATGCGCCCCCCTTCTTCTTCTGTTTACTGAAGTTTGGCGCGAGTAAGCACGAGAATAACCGGGATGTTGCAAGTGCTTATCTTTTGATTCCACGCTCGACCTGTACTCGGCTCCAAACTCGAAAGCGAGATATTTCGATTCGAAGAAGAGTATGAATTGGATGTTTTAGCATTTGTACACCAAAAATCCGCGGCGGGGACTGTGGATTACGTATACTGCTGATTCAGTTTTTTGACACCTATTTGACTTTTTTGGTTTGCATTGGAAAATGATATTTTGGAAACAGCTACATGCCTCCCCTTGCAACAGTATCGCGCCCCACAGGCTGGAAACCACTGACTTACGTGAATATATAGGCAGAACTGATTATTTATGCGAGAGATAGAAATGTTGATGTTTATTGTTTTGTGAACACTTGGGAATTTATATAATTGCATACGCATGCAAAAGTTCATATAAACGGTTTTAACGAATAACCGTTTAACCGTTTTATATATCATAGAAGTATTGTGAGGACCCAAAGTCGTATCATCGTTTTGGCCTCACGGACTCTCCGTCTCTGGGGAGGGGGAGTGCTAAAATAAGAATAGCTTAAGATAGAATAAGTAATAGCTTAGGAATAGATTAGTAATAGAGTAAGTAATAGCTTAGGAATAGATTAGTAATAGAATAAGTAATAGCTTAGGAATAGCTTAGGATTAGAATAAGTAATAGCTTAGGAATAGCTTAGGAATGGAATAAGAAATAGTTTAGGAATAGATTAGGGATAGCATAAGATAGAATAAGTATAGGTTACGGGTAGGTTAGGGAAAGTTTAGTTTAGTCAGTCAACGCTGGGCTCTCGAGCCGGCAAGTGAGTCGAAGTTTGGCTCTCGAGCCAGTGAGTTGAAGTTAGGCTCAATTTACAATTTATAAACTCTGAATTAAATGTAATCAACTAATACATGAAAGGATCAAATCTGTGCAAATAGAAATTTTCTTGTGTGTTCCTTCCCTGGGTCGCTGAGCTGCCCCAGCCAAAGGAAAGGGACGAAACGACCTCACAGTATTTTTATAATCGCCAACGAAAGAATGCGGTTTACTTATTTTATCATTCCATTTGTAAGGTTCGAGCATGCATTAAAGAGACCCCTATAAAATAGTTTTTTGCAAATTTCATTTAAAACGATTTAATCCATAACTGAATTTCACAAAAGTCAAGGAAATGAATTGAACTTTCAGACTTCCGGTTTTATCTGTAGCAAATATCTAACGATCCAAAATTTGGCAAAAATAATTGCAGTGAATCCTCTGAAAATTCCTTTGAAAACTATCCCAATCTCCATCCCATTTTCGCATTTTCGCACTTTCAGCATTTCGAAATCACGTGACAGCTAAGCCGTGTTGCATCGATCTGAAGCAAAAAGCGCTATGCCTGTAAGTACGTTGGGTGCGTCAGAACTTTATTTTCGAGCTGCAACAGATGTCTGTGTGTGTTTTACGTCTGCACCTGGTATGAAACCTTAATCAGACGGGTTGCCTACAACCATTGGCAA
>KK502871.1:98431-133519 GCA_000688735.1 Glossina austeni | reverse complement strand
CCCTTCCGCTTCCAATGAGAAAAACCTATCGCTAGGTTATAGATAGAAAGCCTTAAACCTTTCTTTGCCATTGACTGTGCGACTCGTTAAGGAAAAGCCAAATAGAGCCATAATGCAGCAGAAAATGTTTATAGAGAGCACCACGAAGAGGTGAAGGTTTCGGCACTTCTATGGGTAAACCAAGGGACCCCATAGTTTCGCTCCCCTTCGAGCTGTAACAGTGTGTCTTGCAACGTGTGACCGAGCGTTATCATGCAAGAGGATGAATTTTTGCAATAGTTCAACGTTCAATTTGTTCAATTGACGCCGGTAGATATGTGCAATAACAGTTTCACTCGGTTTTAACAGGTCGTAATACACCCACACCTTGCTAATCCCATCATCATACACACAGCAATATTCCCCTAGGTGGATCGCTTTCCTGGATTAACCCATGACTTTTTGCTTGGGATTGTCGTAGCAGATTAATTTTTCACCGTTAGTCACAACGCGTAGCAGAAAATTCTTCTTTCTTTCCTGTGGCAAGCAATGAAACCCCGATGTTGGAACGGTTCGAAATGTCATTTTTCCTTCGCATGTATACGCAAAGTTGATTCATCAACTGCTAAGATGTTCGAAAGTTCTTTGAGCTGCTTTTTCGTCCAACAAGTCTTGCAGTTCACTGTCTTCTAATTTTTTTTTTTCATTGACATCAAAATAACTTTTAAACCATTGAAACCAAAACCAAAACAACAATTGGAATATGACGGAGCCGCGTCAATCTGTATACACTCAATAAGTCAATAGTACTAAATGGGAAATTGTTATTTTATATGGCGAGGGGTCAAAATCGTCGAATTTGACTGTTGTGTACATTGATTCGTCGCAGTCACCTAATAGATGGACGAACGTCTTCTGCCTGGCTTCAGCTTCCTACGCAAATCTGCAACTGATCTAAGACCAACGCAGCTTCATATATAATCGCTGTAGTAGCTTATAAAGTATACTCTGTATAAATTCGAAATTCAGCACAAATGAAGCTCCCTACCATGCTGCCCGTTCATAATAGCTCATCGATTGATGCCCTTTAAATTTAGATATATTTCAAACCAAAAAATACAATGTTTGTTAACATGTATGTGGCATAATCTTTCCCATTGTGAAGCAGGGTTTCGTTAACAACTTAAAATCAAACGTTATTTAATGTAACCTAGCAATGTAACCTAAAAGATGATGAAAAAATACACAAAATGTTTAGCCTGATTTGTAACGATCTTGAAAGTGCCGTACTAGGTAGCTCATCTCTACAAACTATTTCCATTAAGAGGAAGAGGCTTGTTCATAACTAAAGTAAGATTTCACAAAAATTCCTCGTGTTGTTGGAGTTTTATTGGAGTTGGATCCCAAAAGAAATTTGAGTCGTATAATTTGTGAGTAAATTTTTTCTTTCCACCTCTTTCTCTCCTCCTCCTCCACTTTGTTTCCTTTTTCCTTACAAAATCCTTGGTCGTATCATCATTTGTACGAATTTCATAGAGTAGTTAAAGCCATGAAATTCACCCCAATTAATACCAGTACCTGTACGACCGTTTATCACTGTGCCGTTCGGATAATAAAAGCCATTCAAATTGCTAAAGATATTCTATGATTAGTCTACCAATGAATTGTTAAGACCTACAAAAATACTCACCTCCACTGACAGGATTCGTACCACCATGCCCCTTTTTTACCTTGAGCACAACTATAACCTTCAGCTTTATCGTTATCCTGATCTTTGGTACTAAATGGATAACTTTTATGATAGCCGAAAGAATTACCAGCGTTTCCACTATACACTCCAACGTCTTTTAGCGAATACTTTTCTGTTTCATTGCCCACCACAAATCTATCGTACTTAGCGTATTTGGTAACATTATTAAAGTCTTGCAATACTATCTGCAACTCATATGGCCCTTGGCTGCTTGTCAGCATATGTAATCTATCTAAACCAATCCAATGTTCTCCATCGACTTGTCCGAAACCCTTTTTATACTCTGACCAATCGCGATAGAAATCTACCGAACCATTAATACGCCTCTGTATTATAGTCCATCCACCCCCGTCGGTTTTGTCATCACAAGCTACCAGGAAACTTTCTCTATCATATTTTAAGGGTTGTATACGGCAAATACTATTCCAGCAGTACTCGGCATTGTATTCGGCGCAATTTGACGGGAATACACGGTCATTGCTGGTAGTCAAACATTTAAGCTTCTGCTGGTCGAAACGTACATAAATAGTAGGACTAGCCGTCGCTAATAAAAACAGAAATTACTTTTGTTTCTTTTATTTCGAATAATTTTTTTACCTTTTTTCTCTAGTCTATCATTTATGGCCTTTAGGCCACCTTGGTTTTCTTGTATTGCTTTCAGTAGATGGCTCTCTTCCTTTAATTGCAGATCAATTCTGTTAATTAAAACGTCGTTTACATTTCGTACGGGTTTCAATTGTGCTGCGACGTCTTGCAAAATAGCCTGCTGTGTGCCATTAAAGTGAGACTGTACTTTATGCACGATACGATCCTCTGTTGCCAAAAAGCATTTCATAATTCATCTTATTACGTAATTAAATTTTCATACCGGTTTTTTTCAATTCGTCCGCCGCAGATTTTAAAATTGTTAATGTAGATGTTGATCTGTTTGATAAAATTTCATCCTTTTTCAGCACCTTGTCTTTTAAATCTTGTAAACTAATTTCTATATCGTTTACTTTTTCATACTGTTTCAATAGAATTTCATTGGAATTTTTTATAGTCAACAGGGCTTCAATATGTTGCGACTGGAGAAGCTTATGAGTGTTTTCATTCATATCGACGAGCACGTGAAAGTTGTTTTCAAACAATTGCTGAAATTTTTCCAAACGATGCTCCAACATCTCGATACGTAATTTGAAAATCTCATTGTTCGCCTTTATTACGTCCAACTGATTCAGTATGTAACCGCACATGGGAATTTCCTCATCTGGACTATTAAGCTGAGATAATAAATAATTGTGAAAACCTTATCAATCAGGTTTTTTTTTTTTCTTGTCTTTTTATTAAACGTTCAACGTACTGCGAAACAATCTCGCCAAAGCAAAATCAAAGATAAGGCATACGCGTAATAATTCATTATGGGTATTATTTCAAATTCGTTGTGCCTTAGCGCCAGCTTGTTGCATCGTCAGTAGTTGCAGAATCAATGAAATAATGCGATTAATTCTTTTTAAATATGAAATATTTTATAGTTAATTTCTGAGTCAATTTCTGCTTAACAGTCCTCGAGCGATAAGGGTTTAATCGTGCTTTTGAATGCACTCTGCTTTAGATATGCACTCTTAATAATAACCGAAGAAATCTCGTGTATTAGTGGCCACAAATATTTGCACTGAATGTCTGTCTGTCTAACTATCGAACTACTAACTTTATTATTTTTAAAGCGATTCTGGTAGACACGGACGCATGGGTCATTGCTGAGCTAGCTAATTCGGGAGCTATGAAGAGGTTTTAAATTTTTGTCTTACGGACATTCCGCAGATATCTACAAGAAATACACTTGCTTTACCGTTATAGGAATAAACGGACAGACGAAGCCTATTTTTAGAGCGGGCAGATCATAAGCTCTGGATTATCCTGTACCCTATCCTACCTGTGGTCTCCTACGGCCCATGGTTTGCAATTTGCCGCATTTATCAGTCATTCAGTCATTCATATTTACTTAATAATCTCCAAATTATTCTACATCGCTTTAAAATATTTATACGCTTCACAATTTAAAAACCGGTTCTCACGCCGAACACACCTAAAAATTTCTATCAATTTCGAAAATATCCTTCAATTCCGCGCAATAATTTTACTCCATTGTTCAATCTCGCTCTCTTTGTTTTTCTTCTTTTTTTTTAGCATTACTCTTCGTCTTCTTCTTCTGTTTTCTTTTCATGTCTGTCAGTTACACTGTTCGTCGTCACTTTTACTGTCATTGAAGTAAGCAACCCAACATTCCACAAGACTGCATTTGCCACCAATGTTATAAAATAAAACTAAATATTATAAGAGTCAATAAGAAAATAAAAAAAAAAACATCTGCAAAGCTCATCGTTACAGAGTAACGAAATCTCACTTTTTCCATTCTCTGTACATTTCTCTCTCTCTCTCTAAGATGAATGTGTTGGTTATAAAGCATTTCATCAAAGCCGAATATCATTTTCTTGTTTCTCTTTTTATCAATTTTCAATATGGTGCTGTGTCCCTTAAAGTGAAAGAACTGTAGCAAGCTTAAGCTCTTCTGCTGAACTTTCCCGATGAAGAAGGTGTGAGCATGAGATAGATAATCGAGCCGATTTAAAAGCTAATTTGATTAAGCCTCGATCTCACTTTAATTATAAAGTGTGGGAATTCCCCACGTTTTGCGAGCGTAAGGAAAAGGCTTTCGTCTCTAGAGACTTAAAAAAAAAAGAGTAAACAAGCGAGAAAATTATATTCGAGTGTGACCGAATCTTTTATACCCATCTCCGTAATCCCCCAAAAAAAAGGAAAAGAACTAATCTCCATTCTCTGTACTATTGGGTACTCGCGGTTGATTTTCCGATTATCAGAACAAAAGCGGAAACTTATGTCGTGTATTTGTTGTACTTTATGAGTAACAGCCAAAAACACGGAAAGCACACAGTTTTTGTTACATAAGTGTATGGGCTTGTTGTTGTGATTGCGTGGGTTATGTTTAAATTCTTTTGCAAGTTGGTAGGCGAAGTCTTCATTTTCGCGAACGGGAGAATCTGTACCACAGATAGCACAGAAGGACAGGTAAACTAATGGACATACTTTAGGGGTATTCCGAAAGTGAAACTGGTTTGTATCCTTTATTTTTTGAAGTTTGCTTCTGTGCGTTAAAGAAAAAAATAAAATTTTGACTCACTACAAAATTGAGTAGGCGTGGCCGTTTTTGTAAACGTATTACAGCATAGCTCATAGAATATAGGTTCAAATTTTTGTAGATTTACTTGTTGTACTCATGCTTGTTGCTCATTACTAATTTTTTATTCCTTTCAAAAAAACACAGGTGTCTTCACTTTACATGGCAGGCGTGTCCTTTGACCAATTTGATCCATTTTCAAATTTCTAAGGTACATGCAAGAACGTCAAAAGTTTCTGCTAAACTTGAAGTTCATATTTTCATTTTTACGGCCAGGAAAATGTATACAATAGACATTACACGGACGGACAGACATGCTTAAATCGATTCAGAATTTGATACTGATCCAGAATATATATATTTTGTGTGATCTCTGAAGCTTCCTTCTGGGCTATCCCATAATATACTCCTCATCCTTCGGTAATGGGTGCAAGAAAAGAGGAAAGAAAATTTGTGTTTGATTTTAAAGTTAAAAATGTTTTGAAAAGAAAAAAATATAAAAAAAATCAATATCAAGTATGAAAAATATTTGAATTAACGAAAGTAAATAAAATTTTCTATGTGTCACAAAAGAAAAACGGGGAGTCTAAGGTAAAGGGAATCTTTGGTAAAAGAAGAAAGAAATTTTTCAGCTTCAGCAAGACAACTACAGCAACTTCAGCAACCAAAGAATCAGGTCGTTTACTCTCCAAGCAAGCGACGTTGGAACTGTATTTTGAATTGCGATTATCAAGAAAAACACAATTAAGATAAGAAATAAAACACTCATTATAGATGTTTTGTTTTTGTGTTCGCTTTTCCTAGGTTAATATAATATATACGGTCTCTAAATTAATATAAGATTAGTTTCAGTTAGCTGTAGCGTAGGTTGTTGTTACTATAAATAAACTATTTTCGTTTCTTAATTAAAAGTAAAATAATGTTCTTATTAATGATCAGGGGTATGGATCAAAGCTTCATCAAGCGAGTGTAGGTGATTTCTTTAATCTTTCCAAATTTCCGTTTTGTATGACTAATTATTTCGTTTTAAAATTTTTATTTTTATTGCTCTCAACAAAAATGAAATCCATGAAGCTAGGGTTGAGAATCAGCGGTCTTATTAGCCCTGGTACTATAAGAAATAACATGTAAACATTCATGCGTACTCGTGTACATATATATAAGCAAGATTGAATTGTAGAACAATTGGTTTATTTTATTTCAAATTGATCCGCCTGAGTGGCCGAGTAGGCAAGAGTCTCGACTAGCAATTCAATGGTCGTGCGTTTAAATCTCAAGTGCGGTAGAGTTTTTAGTAAAACCGATAGCCTTAGATGCTAGTGCTTTAAGACTTTAGTCTTAGAATTTATTCTCTAAATTTTGAATAGAAAATTATATAGAATTTATTCGCTAAATTAATAATAATCCGATACGGATAAATATTCTTGTCAAGAATATTTGCATAATAAAATGGAAACGCTTCTGCAGTGATCGAGATTACATTATAAACGTTCTATGAAAAAGTATTTTTCCTTTATACTTTTTATAGTGCTTCCAACGTTAGGATACATACTTTTACCAACTGGCGCTGAGGCCATAATTAAAGTGCATCTTAGATATTTACGTACAATAAATAAAAAAAATGAAGTAAGATGAATACTAGCAGCTAAGGGTGTTCGCTGTATTTGTGAAAAAGGGTAGCTGATTAGTCTGCTTGTTCTTTCCATGGACTTCGAACTGTGGATAGGTTCTGGCAGACGTCACAAAGTATGTGTTTAGTTGTGGGATTCTTCCCGCATTTACATAATATTAATAAAAATAAAGCCGAAAATCTTCGATGCCAATGCTTTAATATTTTAGTCTTAAAATTTATTCTCTCGCGATACCGTTACAAGGGGGACATGTAGCTGTTTCCAAAATATCATTTTCAAATACAAACCAAAAAAAAAGTCAAATAGGTGTCAAAAATATGAATCAGCAGTAAAACGTAATCCACAATCCTCGCCGAGAATTTTTGGTGTACAAATGCTAAAACATCCAATTCATAGTCTTCTTCGAATCGTAATATCTCGCTTTCGCGTTTGGAGCCGAGTACCGGTGGGGCATGGAATCAAAAGATAAGCACTTGCAACATCCCGGTTATTCTCGTGCTTACTCGAGCCAAACTTCAGTAAACAGAAGAAGAAGGGGGGCGCATTAATTTTTTTTTTCAAAAAGGGGGGCGCCGGTACAAAAAGGTTGGAAACCACTGGCCTACGTAGCAAGCTAAACCAATTAAACAGCCGATAATTAACGGGGCATTGAGGGAGTCTCAAAGAAAGATATTCTCGTGAAGTTTCATTCATTCGACAAAATTTATTCATTAAGGTCGACAAAATTTAATAAGTAAGAAGAGAAAACCCAGTCGCAAATCAATTTAACCATAAAAACCAGCACGATCGTTTCCCGTCTCCTAACCAGTGACTGCAGTAGCTGTATACAAGTTAGGCTTATTTTGATAGCGCGACAGAATTCTAATGGAATCTCATGGCAGATAAAGCAAAGAAAAGAAAATTCTATTCGATCAATATTGATAATAAAATGCCTAAACAATGCCAGAATATTCCAGAATCGGACAAACTTGTCTTGTAGTGTGGAGCAGAATATTACTTAGATGAAATACAAAGACGACGTAACATATATATGCCGGGACATAGTGTTTGGAAATTTTGATTTCTTTTCTAATATATAAATAAATAAATTATAAATAGTGTAACTTGCGGAATTCGCCCAAAGTACTTAGGGAGAAAAGAAAATAAAAGTATCTTTAAAACTGCGCCAAGAAATAAAAAATAAAAGATTAATAAGAAAAATATTTTGTTTGATTAAATTTGAAAACTTGAATGGCAAAAACAGTGACAAAAAAAGTTGCATTTGAATACAATTACGAAAGAAAAAATAATTCCATAAACTCCTTAAGACAAGAAGATCTTAAAAGATGTTGGCACTGCTATCAAAAGTTCCTACAATTCAATGTCAATGTAAACCCTGTGAACTCTTATTAATATATTTTGTAAAATATACAACAATAACACAAGAAAACCAGAAAAATTTTGCTTTCACCGTTAACTGAAATTATTCAAAAATATACATTATAAGAAATATGTATGTAGAACATCACCAAACAGTGAAACCAATCGACAATATGAATACAATGACAAAACCAAATATTAGGTTGGGGAAAAAGAAATCCATAATTTTTTCGGTAGATGGCTGCACTGGTAGATTTCTCGTAAAGTAACGATCAAACAATTTCAGATTTATGCTCATTGGAAAGATGACATTTCGCAGTAAAAAAAAATTCTTTTGTTGTTTTTAGAAGTGAAGTGAACAAGTTGGATGGAAGTGAACAAAGAGAAAATTCGGTACATTTTACAGTTTTTCTTGGACAAAGGCGAAAATGCAAGCCAGGCGGCTAAAATTGTGAATGGTGTTTATGGTTCCGATACTGTAACAGCCAATTATGTGCAATTTTGGTTTCGTAGATTCCGTTCAGGAATTTTTGATGTTAAAGGTGCACCTCGTACAGGTAGGCCGGTCGTCGAAAATGTCGATAGAATCGGAGAAATGATCGATGATGTTAGCAGTCGTAACATCGCCCAGAAGCTAAAAATCGGCTATAAAACAGTTTTAAACCATTTACACAAAGCTGGATTCAAAAAGAAGCAAAAGAATTAGAAGAAATAATGGATTTCTTTTTCCCCAACCTAATATAACCGAAGCCAATAGTAAAACACAAACATTTTTGAATTGAGGAGACATCTTACACAACATCAATGTCAACAGGTTATGCATTCGTTTCTATTATATTTTTATTATAAAGTACTTCCTTTATATATATATATAACAAAATTATTTGAATTATGAGTATATAATTCACTATATAATATCTAATATAATATATAATACAATATAATATATAATAATATATAATATAATATAATATTATATATATAATATAATATAATAATAATAATATTATATATATAATATTATATAATATAATATATAATAATATATAATATTATATTATATTATATATATATATATCTTATATATATATATAATATATATATATATATATATATATATAATATATATATATATATATATATATATATATTGTATTATGTTATATTATCTATTATTATATATTATATTATATAATATTATATATATAATATAATATATTATTATATAATAATAATTATATATAATTATATATAATATATTTCGATTACTAGTATATAATGAGTGGCATGACTACTTCTTCTGTTATTATAAAGGAAAAAGAGAAAAAAAAAAAATAAACTTTATGTTAATAAAATATTTTAAACGAATTAGTGAAATAATAATAAAAAAAATGTGGTACATTTTGTTTAATCAGAGGTCTTCTGACCCAAAACTTCGGGGTCTCCCCAATACAAATTTTTCAGGCTGAAGGGAAAGTGATAGACAAGGTGGGTGAAGCATAGGAAGGATAAGCCCAGCGGCAACTTCACAACCGGTTAGTTGGTGTTTCATCCGTCTGCTAAAGGAGAAAGAACGTGCAAATTCTTTGATTTCACGGTCCTAGGAGTGTGCGTGAGCAAGTTATAGACCCGCTCCCACATCTCACAAACTACGTTTACCCCATAGGCCTCCATTCCTTTGCAAGTCTCACTCAAAGGTAACCCTAAACTTTCCGTAGATAACAGAGATATAAATTAAAGGACTGTTAGGACAAATTTTATTCTGTTACATATGAAAATGGCGTCCAACGCATGGCATCACTGAAAGGATGATAGGTGACGTGTGCTACAAATAATAGTATTTAGTATAACTTTAAATTGTGTTCTGCAAGTTTTAAAATATGTAAGGGTGTGAAGTTATATTTAAATATAACTAGCAAAGACGCAAACCAAATTTTTTTTACACAACTCTGTTAAGCCCCTAACAGAATGGTATAAAACGAAGTCTCGGAGGGATTTAAGTCAAAATTTAGCTAAAATACAACTTTTGGAAAATTTTCTTACAAAATATAATAAACAAAACACGTATTTATGTAAATTAATTAATATTTGTAAAGTCAGTATTTTTACACTAAGTCATAAATGAGGTTGATTTAGCGAAAGTTTGCTTAGCTACTGTGGGCAAACCACGCTCTGTGAAAAAATGAAACTGGCGCAGCATGAATCCTCTTAATACGATGTACAGTTTATATTAAGTTTTGCCCGGAGAATTTTTTATGGGACTTTGAAAATTGCCATACTTAACATAATACAGGCTAAAATATAAGCAAATTTTGATAGGTCACTCTGGGCAAAGCATGTTCAGTGAAGTGCAAGTACTTATATCGATGCAAGTACTAACATCGATGCAGGTAATAGATATGCAAGTACAATCTGAAACTTTCATTCAATTTTATCCGAAACGTATAATATTTTAAGAGGCAAAAAACATCGATATTCTCTCCTGCCTTGAGTTTAATTAAGTGCACTACAGTCAAAGAATTGCCGGGACACAGACATCTTATTAGCCTAGAAAGAGTGCACATTAATTAACTAATCAACACGTTTTTATTTTATGTTTTGTATTTAGCGATATGGGAAAAGCAAAGGAAAATTTTATAACTTTTACAAGTTTAACTACGATTAAAGCCACCTATTTTTTTATATAGATATTATTTAAAATGTAAACACATAGATTTCTTTTGATATAATCTGTTTAGTAATAAAATAGTTGATTAACTACTTTTCTTGTAAAAACATTCATATCTCTTTATAAATTTAGCGAAATATTTTTGATATTAAAAATTTTGTTAAACACATAATAAAACAGAAAGAAATGAAGTAGAAATATAAAAAAATGTCTTTTACCTAAATTTTGTTTCTTGAGACAAGGGTAGGCTTAGCGGAATCTTTAGACCCAATTTTGGCGTCTCCCATAGACATTATAGGCCGAAGGAGACCATTAGTGAAAGGGCTTAGGGTGTCCTCGTTCGGGAAGTTATGTTTCGTCCATCGTTGGTAAGAAGGTAAGTACGTGCAGTTTTGTTTAGGTGTAAGTGTCTGAGAAATGTCAGAAAGGCTGAATTTAAAATCAACCCCCATATCCCGCACTAGTTAGGTCAGAAAAGGCTCATCAGCTTTCAAACCTCGAATAGTGGTATAATACTTTTCTTTTAATAACAACAATAGAAAATATATGTATAGTAGAAGAAGATTAATTATAATAAGAATTTTTTGACAATAAATAAATAGATATATAGAAAAATAGTGATAATCATCCAAAAAAAAATTCAAATTTATTTATAAAAAACATGTTGCCATGAAAATGACAAAAATAAAAACGGCCGAGCAGAGAAAAATCAAAAGTTGATATAACCGCTTAAGGAAATGCACCCACAACCGCACTCAAATATTTCTATCGTAGTGCGAATACACTCACACACACACACAGGTGTATTCAAATTGTCATAGCATTTGGCATACACATGTTCGTAGTGTAGTCTTACGCATACTTGTCGTACAAATTTCAGTAATTGTTCTCATTTCAGTTATTTTACTCTTTCTTTCTTGCGATCCTCAATATCGTTTAGTACTTAAAAATGTTGCTGCGCAAATGTTACCGGCGAAATGCTCCATCTCATATATATAATGTAATGTTTTTGACGTTACTTATATCGCTTATAAACGAAACTGTTGCAGGATAACATAACCTCCACGTTCTTTAAGTTGTTTTTCAAATTTCGCGCGAAATTTATTCGATTCGCTACAAAAATTGTTCTGATCGAAAGATAACTTTTGAAAATGTACGTTAGCTTCAAACTGACCTAAATAAATTGGTGGCTTGGTGCTCCTCAAATTATATGACACTAAACCTAAATAAATGTAAGGAGCTTTCTTTCTCTAGAAGGAAGTCATTCATAATCCATTATTTTATTGATTCGCACAAGTTGGAGGACGTTGAGTCGTTCACAGACCTAGGCGTCCTCTTTGATCGTAGGCTACGTTTCAATTTGCACGTTGAGTTCTCGATAAGCAAGGCTAGGTCCGCTCTTGGTTTCATCAAGAGGTGATCCAAAGAGCTAGATGATCCGTATATTACCAAAAGGCTGTATATGTGTTTGGTTAGGCCTATACTTGAGTATGCTTCTATTGTGTGGTCTCCTTCATATAGGTGCTATGTAGACTCAATTGAATCTGTTGAGCAATTCTTGCTGTTTGCCCTGAGGAATTTAGGAATAGGAATAGGAATTGAGGAAAATAGGTTGCTTCTGCTGTTCTTACCGTCTCTTGAAAAACGTAGATTTGTTCTTGGCGTTTGCTTCGCAATCAAATTAATAAACGGCGCTATTGACTCGCCGTCATTACTTGGAGAAATAAGTTTTAATGTTCCCAACCGCTTCTCTAGGCACTTTACCTTGGTTAAGGTTAGTCATTGTAAATATAATTATGAGCTGTTTAACCCGCTCAGAGTTGTTTGCAAGAACCTAAATAACGTCTATCACCTTTTTTCATTATCGGACACTTTAAAGTCCATTAAAGCAATATTGCTTAATACACGGGATTTACTGATGTCGTACTTAAATTAGCTCTTAATCCTAAAAAGTCATTATGACTCGAAAATTAATTGTTGTTAACTATTATCGGTTGCCAAGGTTATGCATGTTTGCGATGGCTTAGGGGTTCATTTGCAACTAGGTTCTGTACCGGTTGTGGGTGTGGCTCTGTGCTAATTGTGTACATGCTTTTTTTCTTTTTTTCCTTTTATTTCTTTTATTGTACTTGTACTAAGTTTTTTTTTAATAATAATTAATTTAAGATTTACCTTAAGAGTCATTGGAACTCGACTGCTGTTTGTTTTAGTTGAGTTCTGTATAAGTGGAATAAATAAATAAAATATTATTTTCATGGAGAGAATGTAGGAAAAGATTTCAGAAAAATAAAATCAACATTTTCATTATCTAACGCACTCGAAAATCTCTTATATAAAATAAAATACTTCAATACAGAGGAGTAATGACGATACCATAAAGTAAATGTTTTCTTTACAAAGGTCTGTAGTGGTCGACGAATTAAGTTCAGTCCATATATAAATTTTTGCTTTACTTTCCTAATCCCAAAGGCCTTTACCACGATACTACTTCTCTCTCAGTCACCTTTGTTAGCAAGCAATACTCGAAAAGTTCATTCAATTTTTATTTTATCTGATTTCCAGCTTTTAAAATATTTTCGTTTACGGAGAAAAATATTTATTTTTTCATTTATTAAATTATTTCTATTTGTCAAGCATCCGCTCCAACCATTAATTGTTATGCATTACAATCAGTTCATTTATTCGCGCGAAAGGCGTCGATTTGGACGGCAATGTTTGTTCAGCGATCGCACGCAACTAATGTTTAGCATTAATCCCAATATGAAATTGCGTCGTAATTACATATTACGGAATCCCGTTCACACAGGGACACAACTAAGCGATCAGAAAGCGTTTAGTATGGTGGAAACTGAAAATGTTACATATGCAGAGCACGGTATGTATCATTATGAGGGCGGCTGGCCGAAAGAAGTTAATATTAACGACGAGGAGTCAACGTTGAGATATCGAAAGAAGATTGAACGTGAAGATGCTTGGGGACAACAGGTGATGACTTTGATCGCTGATACTACGGCAGTTATAGAGCAAAACAATGCCGTAAACATTTATCAAGAATTTTTTATAGACCTACCGGATGAAATATGCGAACAGATAAAATTTGACTTTGAGTCGAGACAAAAAAATATTTTCCATGATCCTTACACACCACATCGTCCAATTTCAGTGATTGATTGGGCCCCAAACGATGTTAAGCGGTTTTTGGTGCTGCATACCAACATACCTTTGAACAGATTAGAAGCAATTGAACGCCTTAAAATTCTCAAATCTAAGACTATAAAAGTTGAAGGTCGTTTGGAAACTACAGAAGGCAATAATTTTTACATATGGGATTTGGAAAATCCGTTAAAGCCCATGGTCGACTTTACGAGCACAGAAATTGTACGTAAGACATTCTTCTGCCCTAAAGATGAAAATTGGATAGCTGGAGGATTACATTCAGGCAAGGTTTGCCTATGGGATGCACGTACCGGAGGAGCTCGTATTTGTGTTTGTCCATTGGAGGCAGCTCATCGCGAGGCAACGTCAGCATTATGTTGGGTTCATTCCAAAACTAACACCGAATTTTATACGGGTTCTTTAGATGGCTCTGTAAAATATTGGGATGGTCGCGATATGGAAACCCCTATACAGGAGATATTGCTAGATCCCGTTTTAACCGATTCCCAATCGCGACCTAGATCCCACGGTGTAACCGTGTTGGAATTTGAATACACAATTCCGGTACGCTTTATCATTGGTAGTGATATGGGCAGTATATTTGTGGGCAACCGTAAGGGTATGACGCCTTCGGAAACCCTATCGGCTGGTAATTATCGAATATTTAGTGGCCCCATACGCACAATCGAGCGCAACCCTTTCTTTGTAAAGAATTTTCTAATAACCGGTGATTGGTGTGCTAAAGTTTGGGCTGAGGAATGTAAAGGCTCGCCCACTACTTTACTTATAAAAAAGAAAAACGAAATATTTTGCGGGACGTGGAGTACTGTGCGTTGTTCACTCTTTGTAACAGGTGATGCCAAGGGCGAATTGGATTTTTGGGACCTTCTGCTGCACCAGCGCCAACCGATTTTCACTTTCAAATTTTCACATGCCATCGTTTGTGCCAAATTTCGTCCAGATGGCGAATACTTGGCGGTGGCTCTAAGCAATGGTGACATACAAATTTTGGAAATGGATCCTGCTTTAAAACACAGCACTAGCAAAGACAAAGCTTTAATTGCAGCGGTGATATTTATAATAATAATGATAACCGTTAGTTAGAGATATTTACACTTTGTTTTCCTACAGATGTTTGAACGTGAGCAGTTGCGCTGCAAGCTGCTGGACGGACGTGTGGAAGAAATAAAACTGAAGCGAAAAAGCGACGTAATTGAGGAAAAAAAATCAACTTTCCTTAAAAGAGAGGACGATATTATGAATGCCGATGATCCGGAGGAATTTCTACGAATTATAACAGGAGATACTGAATTCAAAGAAGCACTCAACACATTCCAAGATCAAGTGTATAAAGTGGATAAAAAACGTCAGGAACGTGAATATGTCATGGAACGGACTGATTTCGAAGCAGACTTTGAACCTTCTGAGATGGAACTCAAATCGTAGGAAGGCAAATCAGATCCTAACTGGAAATAGAAATAGTTTATCCGTTTTCTTTTGTATATAATTAATAACTGTTTATTATTTTTTTTTTTTTTTCAAAATACTGTAATGATTTTTGATAACTCATCTAACTCAATAGCCCTCATATCTAACACAAGAATCATCAATTTTTTTCGAGAAATACTTGGTTTTCTTATAACAACTTTAACTTCAAAATAATCCATAAGAAATGACCATTTGAGTTTATCCAATTGCTCGTCTTTTAGTTTCAGAAATTCGGTAGTGTTGAGCCCCAGAAGACGAGAAGCGATGGAATCAGTTAAGGCAGCTTCTATTAATGTTCCAGTGTGATCGCTCAAACGCACATTGATATTAAAAAATGTTTCATAGTTGTCCCCGGAATGACCAAAGGAAAATTCTAGAAGGCATTTCTCTGAGTCGCACGCGCTCTTTTCCTTCGGTATAAAACGGTGACACGATTTGCTACAGGAAATAAAATAAAAAATAGTTTTATTTTTATGCTTTGAACGAAATTATTGACAAGTTAAGTTTACCATCTTTTGTTTATTAAGAAGTTCGGAAGATCCAAATTAAATTTAGTTATCATAGCATATAGCACGGCGGTAAACTGTTGTTTATCATCAATTAGAGATCCTTGGATTCGATCATATATTTGCTTTACGGTCATTATGGTACAAACGTCTTCAGCTTATAGATGCGCGCAAGTAATGTACAAAATAGGATAAATAAGCCAAGCAATTGTGTAGTAAAATTTACTTACGTTTGGGCAAAGTCTCAATTTGTATTTGATTAACTGCCTCAAAGTCTGTCTTGGACATTGTGCTCGCAAATTGTGCTAACGCTTGAGTTTCTTGTCCATAGGGATTTTCATAAATTAAACTACGCCTTGTTAAGCTTAGTGTGCAACTTTTATAAAAGTCGGAATAAGAAACTTTGAAATCGATTAAGTGTAAAATGGTGTGCAAAGGTTTCCAAAACTCTAAAGCTCTTTCTATCCAATCTCGTTGCCAAATGGTCAATAACACGCCACCTGGAGAACTTTTATCAAATACTACCATCTCCAAGCAACGTTTAAGCTTATTGTCTCGTGGCGTTTTAAATTCACGTAATGGCTTTACCGAACCTACCATTACTAAGAAATCGAAAAAAAAGGATTGAGTCTTTATATTGTTATTACTTGTCTTTATATCAGCCAGATTTAATACACCGTGTAATGGCTTATGGGGAAGACGCCACAACTGTCGTATTTTAGAGTAGCTATTTAAATCATGGTAGCTATGTTTTTCGAGATATCCTTCTCCTTCAGTTAGTATTAAAGTAATAGGCAAGGTTGCTAACGGTTGATAAGATGGTTGCTTGACATCTTTTTTTTCTTGGTATAGAGTAATCTTTGGACATATTATATCAACAATATCACCTAGTTTAACATTTTCATAATAATGTAAGACTTTTTCTTGCCGATCCCAAACTTTGCAGTTAATAATGTGTTGTTCGCTGTCGCGAATAGTAAAGTTCATAACACCACGGTATTGTGTGTCATTTTTGGCCGTAAAGATATTTGGCTCAGTTTTATTAACCACTAAGGCTATGACCAAAGCGTTGCTGATATCCGGATGAAGTTCGGAGAGCTTTTTAGGAAGTAATTCTAACTTAGATTGAGTTCGATTAGATAATTCAGACATTTTGCGCGAAGACATTAAAATACTTTCGCATGAAAACGGCAGTTAAACAATATTGCCAGAGTTAAGAAACTTGCTTGTTTAAATGTGCCTCGTAGCATTGCCTACCCCGTTAATTGACTGTTGCTAATGGTTATCGATTTAATGTATTAAATTAAATTGATACAATATTAATTGTTCGTTTCTCTCTACTTGCGTGCTATGGAAGTGACTTATAAAAAGGAACGACGTTATTTTGGTCGTCCAACTGCTTTCGAAAGCAAGGATGAGGTTTTATTCAATGAAAATTCAAATCGTGAGCTATCGAAAAATTTTGTATTGAGAAATCCTGTAGATGACGGTACTCAGTATGGTACACGGTGGTCCTTAAGCCTAGCTAATACTGAAAGAGCGACTTACAAGCATATTGGTATTACGCACAATGAGGGCGGTTGGCCCAAAGATATTAACATGCATGACCCGGAACAGACAGTGCGTTATAAACGCAAAATTGAAAAAGATGAGAATTACATAAATGAAGTTATGAATTTAACTAAGCCCATGGAACAATATATTTTGCAAAACAATGCTGTTAATATATATGAAAACTACTTTGAAAATTCGGAACCCGCGCCTTTACCGGAACCGTGTCATTCGCGGACTATCAACGTTTACCGAGACCCCAACCCAATAAAAGTACCGGTGACCCATTTGAGTTGGTCACCAGATGGTGGTTTAAGAATGGCCATAAGCCATTGTGACATGAAATTTCAGGGTGACAAAACCGGACAGAAATGCAATTCATATATATGGGAAGTCGAAAATCCCAACGAGCCGTACATAACTCTCGAACCGAAAGTGCCTTGTGTTTGTTTGGAATATAATCAAAAAGATCCCACTAGTCTAGTAAGTGGTATGTACAATGGTCAGGTAGCAGCCTGGGATACTAGGCATGGGAGGTTCCCTGTAATGATTAGTGAGCGGGAGATTTGTCACCGCGATCCTGTCAATTCAGTATTATGGAACAATTCAAAAAGTGGTACGGAGTTTTTCTCGGGAGCGTCAGATGGCCAGGTGCTTTGGTGGGATACCCGTAAGCTCAATGAACCTTTAGATAGATTATTAATGGATCCGGTGCGTTCGGATGAGCAAGATTTGGGACGCTCTTTTGGGGTTTCGGTGTTGGAATACGAAACGACTATACCGACCAGATTCATGGTCGGTACTGAGATGGGCATGTTGTTCTGCTGCAATCGAAAAGGTAAAACGCCCGTGGAAAAAATCCAAATAAGGGTAAGCCTAATGACTTATTATAATGCAAAAAAACTACAAAACATTCCTTTATATAAATTAGATGATGTGTCATTTGGGCCCTATTTATGCGATAATGCGGAATCCAGCATTCGTGAAAAACTTTCTAACCGTTGGAGACTGGTGTGCACGCATATGGTCGGAAGATTGTCGGGAAAGTTCCATTATTTGGACGAATAATAGTCCGGCCATGTTAACTGACGCGGCATGGAGTTACACCAAGTAAGAGCTTTTGTTTCAAATAAATTTGTAATGTGCTTATACTCTTTTGGTAGAGTTTCTCAATTTTTCATAACACGAATGGACGGTGTACTCGATACTTGGGATTTGTTGCAACAACAGAATGAACCGGTTTTAACCGTCAAAGTTTGTGACGAACCATTGTATTGTTTACGTACCAGTGAAAGTGGAAAATTTGTTACATGCGGCAGTAAACTTGGAACCACATTTCTCATCGAAGTCTCAGAAAATATGGTGACGTCTAATAAAAACGATAAACCATTATTAACCGCAGTAAGATCTATTTGGACGCGTATTAATAGCCTAATTCCAACTAAACAATCCATCCCTTTCTAGATGTTTGAACGAGAAAATCGACGCGAAAAAATTCTAGAGGCAAAGTCTCGTGAAATTAAGTTAAAAGTCAAAGTCAACCAGGCCGTAGATCAGAATGATGTGACAATGGTCGATGGTAAATTTAATTTAGATGCATTTAAAAGTATAATGGAACAGGTTGAAGCGGAATATTTTGCGGCCGTAGAACAGGAACGTCTTCGTAGAGTACCAGGCAACAAGCGTAGGTGCATTCAATAATATTTGTTACATATTCATCTCATATTAAAGTTATCATTGTTATTATTATTATTTTTGTGGTCTATAGAAGATGCGGAAGAATCTGAATTATCTGAGGCCGGTAGTATTAAAACCAGAGATTAAAACCGAGCTTGCAAACTCTTCAACAAATATCTTCGTGATATTTTTTTATCTATAAAAAGTTAAATTTTACTTATGTTATGACTAGTCTGCTTTTAGTTTTCCCGATCACAAAATTCATCATATTACAGGCTATACCTCTATTATAAATGTATAATTCTACGTTAATCTCTTTTAACGGCTTATTAAGCCCTTACAACAAAATCTAAAAATCATCAGACCGCAGAATATCTTAGTCAAGAAAGTTGCATAAGCTTAACAATAATAAGTTGCATAAGCTTAGTTTAGTTATTAACAATAAATATTGTTTTTGAACACAGAAAGGTGTTTGTTGTAAGTAACCAATCAAATCGCTTGGTTGGTTCGTTTAATGACAAAAAAAGCGCCTTAAAAACAACTTTGATTCGTAAAGCTATGATTAAGGGAATATACTCAAATTTTATAAGCGTAGCAATAATTGAGATTTAAATTTTTTTTTTCTTTTTCACACTTAACATCACACCGCCTTACTCATAACGAAATCATAAAATGTAATTCAGAAGTTAGGTCCGCAAATCTGTTAAATGAGGAATTACTACAGATATTAAATCCCAATGGGCTGCACAATAACTAGAGCAGACTTTTACATATCGTCCTTAACCCAATTGCGCAAAATTAATCAAAAATTCCAAAATGCAATTTAACTCTTCAAAACTCTTCAAAAATTTTATTTTCTTATAAAATAATTTATTATTCTTTATTTTTTAAAAGAAACTCTTATTCGCTTCGAAACTGTTACGTATTTTTCAATCCCTATTTTCGTGCTGGCAGTTCTTCTATGCTCCCGACATCCCCGTTTTTGCTGGTATCATTACGCGGCGACTGCTGATTTCGAATGACGAAGAAACATAAATAAATGTGAAATTGACAACCCAAAGATATTTTATGTTTTATAGAAGAGATCAAGAATGTATTATTTAACAATAAAATATCTTATTGAGCTTCAAAAATGAAACTTGGGTTAAATCAGAGGTGTTTAGTTGTTTAAATAAAAAGTAAACGTCTAAATTTTATATATACATATATATGAGAAGAGTGGCATACGTCAGAACGAGCATTTGTTAACGGTGACAAAGCTTAATATATGAAAGAAACGCAAGGTTGGTACAAAAAACCATAGCAACACCTGGCAAAGAACTTGCACACAGATGTTACAGATAAGTAAAATGAATGGAGTATATATATATATATCGAATAATCGAAAAAACGAAGTTCGCCTGCCACTTGTTGTTGAAATAATTACCCTTCGAGAGAATAACAGGTCAATATTAATCTCTAATTTCCAAGCATTTGTAACGTTTCAGCATTGGCATATGTAGAAAAAATTTGGAATTTATTTGGCTTCATTTTATAAACCCTTTAGAGGCTTTCTTCATTCGAATTGAACGGAAGATATTTTTTCCCCCATACAGCGTCATTATAAACTAATTTTTAGAAAAAATTCAGGGTAAATTGTCACGAAAAGCTAATTTTTTGTTATAACTTTTATGTAGAAGTGTATTCCAAAGATCGTCCCATTCCACTCAAATAGAAAATATTTCTTCTTCGTTTTAAACAATTTTTAATGTGCCAAATAATGTTTATGTTCTAACGTTTTGAACTGCTACTGTGTTTTTCCTTAACAATGTAGCAACTCCAAGACATTGTGACTTTGAAGCAGCTTCCTTTCAAATGTTTTGCCAAGGTATTTGTACACTCATCTTTCGCTGGTGCATACAAAAATGATATTTTGTCTGTGTCCCCAAGCCAAACAAAGTGTGTCTTCAATAATACTACATTTTACGGTATAAATATTTGGTACACCGTGGCGCCTCGTTGACTGAAAAAAGACGTTTTTGATATTATGGTACAACGTTAAGAAAAACACGCCTTATACTGGAAACATTCATAAACGAAGTAAAATTTTATTTTTCATAAATGATTAATAAACAAAAACTGAAAACATGTATACATAGACATATGTATATATAATAATTTGTTATACATCGTTTCATATTTTTGTGAACATAACTTTGACATACAATTTTCACGTTTACTAGGCGATAACCCCTTCGTAAGTAAGTCTGCAGGCATTTTCTTGCGGTGTACTTTACACCGATAACATCAGATCCCAAACGTTCTGGAATGAAATGGTGACTAATTTTTTTAAGATTTTGTGCCTTTGTAAAACACTGTGGTGTGGCAGTTTGTCAACGCTCTGATTGCGATGGCTTCTTGGGTTCAAGTACACAGATTTTTCACGGGATTCCGAGAGTGTCGTGTCTTGGAGGTCTGCTACGGTATATCGCTGTCTCGATTCCCAATTTTCTATAAACAAAAGCATACCATGTACAAGAAAGCCTATTATCGATACATCAGCATCGGCATAATCCACAACGCGTTTTCTTATTTTGTCTGCTTCAAGTATGTTAGCATTTGCTTGCTGCTGTCCACTGCATCTTGCCATAATTTGTTTTATATTGGTTTAATGCATTAACGCCATAAGGTATGTCACGTCGGATAGAAACTGCCAAATACGTGAGTGACCCAATTAAATTCTGGTAGGGCACGTTTCGAGTCCCTTGTTTCTCCTCTCCGGTTGCACACATTTCCCTGGAACGTTTTTCATTTTTTTTTTCACTGGTTTTATAACACGTTTACATTCAACCATATTGTAAAAAATACGTTTGTGACCTTGTGATCGTGGTTCCTTCCTTGTTTTGGTTGAATTTAATGTCGAGGGAATGATCTATCGGGCCTACATTTTTCGTTTCGAAGGATTCCGCTTACCCTTTCTCGAACTGTGCTAGTTTCTTCACATTATTGGCCGCTCTTATTAAACCGATCGTATAAATTGCAACTATTACTATGCCATGTCGTATTGGCTTTAAGCCTGCTGTCAAGCTAAGTTTCCTTAGATGGTCATGCAGCCATTTATACCGTTGTCTTCCCCCGTTGGACTGCTTCGTATTTGTTTGCCTCATTCTCTTCTAATATCTTTTTCAGCTTTTCTGGCACTTCCATGGACATTTCTTCTTCTATGTCATTTAGAGAAGCACTCATGAACGACAAGTCCAATTGCTAAAGCAATTAATGGACAGAATTGATTACAATTTCACCACTGGTGCAGAAGTTTCGATATAATCAATTCCCACGTAAATTTACGTAAAATCCTTGACTAGTTTAACGTTTCGCTTTTTCATACTTTCATCTGGATTGTATCTAGTTCTCAATACCCATTTACGCTTTAGTAATTATTTTTCTTTAGGCTTTCCATGTTTTCTTCCTTTTGAGTTCTTCATACTCTGTTCCCACTTTTGTCTGATTTCCAACTACTTGAAGCTTCAAATGGTGTTTGTGAATCTATGAGAGCAATTTCTGATTTCGAATTCACTTAGTCCTCCACTTAGTACACCTTTATCTGGCGGTATAGTGCGCGTTTGGCAGCTTTGCAATCATCGACACATTTTCGCACTTGTCCAGCACAGAACAAGTGGTAATCACAAGCCGCTACGCCCGGTGAATACGTTGAGTGCGACAGAGCATTCCATTCGAGCTGCAATAGCGTATCCTTGACAACTTTTCCAACGTGTCGCCGAGCGTTGTCATGCGAGAGGACGGCTTTGCGTCTGTCCACCGCTATTGTTAGTGGTTTTTGCAACAATACATCGTTCAATTGGTACCATTGACGTCGGTAGACATCTGCGGTAACAGTTTTATTCCGTTTCAACAGCTCGTAGTAAATTACACGTTACTGATCCCGCCATATGCACAGGAAAATTAATGGCTTTGATGTTGATATGGATGGCTCTCCTGGGTTAACCAATTTCTTTTTGCGCTTGGGAATGTTACTTTTCCACAATACGCCTCAGAAAAATCTTCTTTTTCTGCCTGACAAGGAATGAAATCGTGATGTTGAAATGGCTCGGAACGGCATCTTCAATCAATTCGTGTGGTAGCAATTTTTTCTCCTATTTTCTCTTTGCAGTTATAACTGCTTAGCTGTTAGAAAGCTCTTTGAGAGTTTCAGCTGGATTTTCGTCGTAGAAATCTTGCAATTTATTGACTTCAAACTTTTTTGATCCTCCAGGCTGTTCTTTGTCATTGCCATCAAAAGCACCACTTTTAAGCCATTGAAACCAAAATCCGTAATTGCGATATGATGGATCAGCATCACTATAAGTTTTTGAAAGTGTTTGATGGGCTTTGACAGCAGATTTCTTCAAATCAAACAAAAAAAAAGTAGTGATTGCCGATAATGATATTTTGAGCGCACCATGATGAGCGTCTGTCTACACTGATTAACTTAATAATACTAAATGGAAAACCGTTATGTTATCTATTATAATTTAACCCTTGTGTACGTTGATACTTCGCATTGCCAATAGATTTCGCTGATCAAAACACATGCAAACACCTATTATTGTCAACAACGAAGTATCGACGGACGTGCATTATTCAATCGAATTAGGATCTGAAGCTAACACTGAATATATAGAATTCGTGGAGATTTTGATCGACACTTGAAGTTGGTGCTCAATACAAGCAAGTATTGTAATGACCTTCCATGACCTTATCATTTTCCAGTGGCAGTCAACATAAAAAACGTTAGAGTTAATTTTCAATGCTTTTAGCATAACTAACTTATTTTGTTCTACAGTAACGTGAGGTGGCCATTTGCTCTTTTCTTTTCATTCATCGTTCGCAATATTTCTTTCAAATAATAAATTTCATATTTATGTGCGTGTGACTGAAATTATGCCAACCTTTATAAAATCCCCGGTAGTTTTATATTATATTACGTTTGTCGTATATATGTGGCGCATCGGAGACGCACCAATATATATGCACGTATGTAATTACCCAATTCTCTTTTTACACGATTTTCTTTTACACGAATTTGATTTAATACGAGTTCGAAACAAACGAAATTTCTTTTTTTACACGAATTATTTTGTTTTAACACGATTTTTAATATTTTATAATTTCTTTTATATTTATGAATTTCAGATATAATTCCCTTTTTCCAAAGTAGAAGTTATTTTTTATAAAATATTTAATGAATTAAAATGTGTAAGCACGAAATAAATTAAGTGAACTCTAACAAGAACTTTTTAATATTTTTTACACCTAATTCTCTTTTTACACGAATTTTTTTTTACACGTATTTTTTGGGAACGTATCTATCGTGTAAAAAGAGAATTAGGTGTACATATGAAATCGATTTATCATAATTACGATCTCAAAATTATGTTTAGAAGTAAAGAACAGATTTCACAATTTTTGAAAGTTCAGATTTTTCCTCCATCTTCTAATTTAATATCTTACGCGAGCCCATGATGATTATATAAAATATTGATTACGTCGAATGTTAGTTTTGGTTTGCTATGGTTTCTAAAAATTTTTTAAAGGTTTATTACCAATACGAAGATTGCAGGCTCGGTTGTTAAACAAAAGATCAACAGATGGTCCTCCCAATGAAAATGGTAAAAGAATAATGTTTGCTCTTAAGCTTCCTTTAAAAGCATCTATCGAATGATATGAAATATTCAGTTAAAAGTGAATTGTTGATAAAACTAAATAATAAAAATTGTGTTAACATCAGTTGTTGAGAAGATTTCATGAAAATGTTTAAAAGAGCGTTTGTTTTCATGTGTAATATTATTTTAATTTTGATTTTAGCTGCCGGTGCCGGTGACAACAATATTAATAAAGAAAGTAAGAGGAAGTAAAAGTGGTAAACTTACCTGCAACTTGTCAAGAATTGTTTATTAATAATAAATTTCCAATATTTTTCGTTTGGTGCTACTCAAGCAAGCTGTTTCGCTAACAACGGCATATGTTTTGAATTTTGCGAGGAGCATAAAAGCATGCCGCAATATGATGTCCCATGTACGCCTTACGTTTGCTGCCAATTGTGAATTCAAATTTCTCCACATCATAATAATTCGATATTTTCAACAAACGTCTGATTTTATTTATAATTTCATTGTATATCAATAAAATTGCACATTAAAGCACATGAGGAACTTTCCTCATGTTTTATCGAGTTGCTCGCCATCAAACATGCGGTTAAGGTTGCTATTTTCTGATGGTATCAAAAGGTTTGTCATTTTTTCTGATAGTAAGTCAGCTCTATTCCTAATTAAAAAGAAGAGATGCAGAAAATCTATGTTTTTGACATTCATAAGATGTTGCACGAGTCTCAAGTGGATGACTGCCACCTTATTTGGGTACCCGGCCACTGTGGTTTCTTTTGCAATGTAGAAGCCGACTTTCACGCGGGGAGAGCTCGTGTTGATGGGACAATTTTTGTCCCAATGAAGCGGTTCGAGTAATTCGTAGCCACATCCTTCAACAGCTAAACGACGAATTTGAAGAGATCGCCCGCGTTAAATCCAATCGCCTATTCTATAAATTAAATCTCACATTTCTATTCAAAAACCCTTTTCTGTATCTTTTTTTAATTCCTGGGAAATCAAAATTCTTTATAGACTCATGAGTGGTCACACTTATGATAAAGTTTGTTTAAAAATGATTCGTGCTATACCATGTGATGTTTGCGAGGTTTGTAATGTTATCTCTAATCTTCACATGTCACAGGTTTGATGGCATTAGAGATTCCTTCAGTTTCTTCACATTGTATAACTGTCTCCTCGATCTCTTTACAGCAAAATATGTACGTCATCCCGGGGAACTAACTTGTTTTTATTAGAAAAACGAATTAATTCTTTAAAAAAAAAAAAAAAAAAATTTTTTTCTTTTTTCTCGTTCATTTATTTTATATTACCATAATTGTGCTTTTTCTATTCCAGCCAAAGTTGGCAACACTGTTTTATCTTCAACACTCAATCAGTACAATTACACATATACAATTGCACCTATCATAACGGCCTCAATTATTATGACCGTTTTTGTTTTTGGTCGTGTTTTTTTTTTTTAATACGTTTCACTAAATTCACGATATTTTACTATCTGGACATATAAGCCACAAATCCTTTGGCTTAGTCCACCTCCATCCAACAATCAAAAAAAAAAAAAAAAAAAAGCATTATGTTTGATCTAAACTCCAAGGGATCAAAATCAGTTTCTGTTTCAGTCCACATTATAGCATCTTCACTCTGGTTTATATAATCCATGTGGCAAAGGTGGTATGCGTGGCGTAAACGAAGAGAATACGCGTTGCAAATCCTAAAATAAGATAAGCATATTTTCGTACATCTGAGCAAATTATCTTACACTTGTAGACGGCTGTTGTACTGTTGCAATCTTTCTTTTTATTATTATTTAATGTCAGGTAAAGTATAAAAATACGTTCCACACGATTGTCTTGATATTAACACGACATACTTTTCTCTACACAGACCATCACCACAGTGATAGCTATAATTTTCGTCGTCCATGAGGCATTTTGTGCCATTTTAGTAACCCATGCTTTTGGGAAATACGTAACCCTTTCAATTTTTTTAAGAGATAGCGACGACTCTCTTTATTGACCAAAAATCCGTTCTAAATAACTTCGATTATCACTACATTTCCTGTATAGATAAGGCTTGCTTGAGCAAGCACAACGAAGCTCATATCGTGAATTGGCGAACTGCGTTAAAAATTATTAACATTGTGGAAGCATACGCTATTTCATAATCAAGCGGTAGTCTTTAAGAAGTTGAAACCAAGGTCGCAATAGAATTTTAAAATGGGATTTCTTCAAAATCTTTAGAAAAACGACATCAACTTATTAGGAAGCGGAACAATTTAAAGACAATAGACTACGGAGGTAACTGAATATTGTGCACCAGATCATAAAATTGTATTGTGTGCACTGCATGGAAGAGCCGCAATTAAGAAAGTTATAGTCTTTGGTCCCTCCATCCTTTTATTTATTATCATAAAAAAGTGAATGGGATTAAATTTATCGTTCACCTTTCACTTCACTAAAATGTATTGGTAACAAAAATTAATCTACTAGTACGTCGTGGTGTCCACCATACTTATTTTAGAATTAGCGCATTTTTAGGCAATTAATATATTTTTAGGCAGTTAATATATCTTCGTTTGCAGAATGCGCGAAATAGTTTCAAACATTTTCTCTTGGTTACCTTATGATTAATAAACATAGAACCTCAAAAAGTGAAAAAAAGAGAACTTTTTTTTTCTCCCTCTCATACTTATTTTGTTTTACTATTTTTAATTTCTTTGCAATTTTTCTTTTTTTTAAATATACTTCGTAATAAAGAACTTGTTGTACCCATAACTAGATCTTACGTTTTTTTTGTTTTAAATTATGATATACTCGTTTGTAGAAGTTACAAGGAGTACACAAATAATAATTTTTTTTTTTTTTATTTATTTTACACTAAAATTTCAAATAAACTTGAAAGATATCATGCAAAAATGTCTTCTTATATGTCTGTTCCTTATTTTGTTTTAATTAGTTCGACTTTCCGCCTTCAACTAAAAATACATAGGCATCTGTTTTCTGTTTCAATTTTTATGTGTCTAAGCACTGCAACAATGGCCGACAATGAACAAACACACAGACATGATGTCTCTCATGTGCGAAGCTCGAATTTAAAGTCACTACTTGTTGCACTGGGTATAGGGCCGGCTTTGTGCGGGCGTATGCAATACGCAGAAATGGTTTAGATAGACCCACCTTTTTACTAATCCTGTTTGTCCATCTGTTTTCTGTCCATATAAATTTGTGACTCAAGACCAAACGCTATTGAAATAATTTGGTCCACTTTTTCTACCACTCCCCATGCAATGCCCTACTTTGTAAAGACGTCACATGAAAAAAAATTGCAATTTTCGAAAACTCTCGACAAAACTTACTCTGTAATGGTAATTGGACTCTCTAAATTTGTATGAAAGATTTGGTTCGGCTGGGTGAAAAATTTGCGTTACTCACTCATTGACTCATTCGTACGAAAATTGAATCTTTATATAGTAAAAAGGTATCACTTTTAAAATTTTATGAAGAAAATTTTCTCATAATAATAACTGACATAGAAGTCAACATTACCGAGCATTACCGGATATCACCGCACATAAGGATTCCTCAAATATGCGAGTTTTCAAAAAAAGTATGCGTTCACACGGAAATAATCTGTAACTTTTGTTGTACTATTGCCAAAACAATTGAATTGATTGAGGTGATGTAGGTTATTGAATGGTGAACCTTTCCCGACTCTAATGCTTCTTACTTGTTTTAAATCTGCTTTTAATGTCCATTACCGAAAGGTAAGCTAATATTCACTTATTTGCAAACCCCAGAAGGAAGCTTCACAGATGCCATAAGGTATATATATTTCCTACCATGCTATGTCAAAGCATGAATCCTGGTCCATCTGCGGCTTTCCATCTCCCTTTCTGTGAAAATTCTACAAAATTCTGCTCCTCACTTAGAAACTAACAATTATGCAAATTTCTACCCATATTCTATAGATAGTCCTGCGGTATCAGTATAAAAATGGGACAAGTCGGCCATATTAGAGAGTATTGAATTTTTTCAAGTTAAGGTAAAGGGAGAAATTTGCCAAAAGACTTAGTTATGTCTTTAAGCTATAATTATAAATATAAGGTTTCACTTAATGAAACCATTTAACAACGTTCGCAATATATATATAAATAATTTTTGTATGTTTTTTATGAAGTGCTAGTATTTGTTGTTAAATAATAATATAATCATGAATTTATAATAAATTAAAAACAGTTGAAATGTTGCTAAATGGAACGTGGAGCCAAGGGAAAATTTTAATTTTAGATGCTAATGCTAGCTCAAAGCGAGTAAGTAAATTGTGTCTGCCTTTGTTTTTGTTTGCGCGAACAAATGGCATATAAACATTTGTTTTATTGTTGTCTGTCCATGTGTGCAGAAGTTCCGCGTTTCCGAAACGTCGTTTTCTTACATTCTATGGAAAATTGATATGAGCGGTGGTATGAGTAGGATATACACCGCCGGTGTTGTGCTTACCTGGAAAACCATTTGACTTGGTTTGATAACGATGCTTGGCTGCTCGATAAGCGGTAAAAAAAATGTGCCCAAAAAAAAAGGCAAAAATCTACATATTTTTCATTTCTTATCATACCCCCTAGAGAATTCGTCGAATAGTCGATATCCCCTACAAAAATGGCTGATGTTACCTTGCCAAAGTTCGTTGAATGCCTTAAAAAAAAAAATACAACGAAGTTCATTATAAGTCGAGGAACATTGTGGAAAGATACAATGATGTGCACAAAGGTTAGTATTCCATTTACATGTCCGAAATCTACCTACAATTTTATATTCCCCGAAGCCGGTGGCCGCTACAGCTCAAAGAAGCCCGGTATGGTCGCAAATGTCTGTGCAACGTTCCACAACGTGTGCTTTTAGTAGAAAGTGAAAGAAGATTATTTGAATACTAAAGCACCGGCGACCTATGAAGACGACCCCCCACAAAAATTTACATAAAAATTAAATAAACATAATAAGTATAACTTCTTATTTTGATTGAAAAAAACCTTTTACATGTGCGATCTAATCATAAATTCCTTGTAAATTAATGACGATCACTGTTTCGTTTCACTCAAACACATT
The DNA here is from genome assembly GCA_000688735.1 of Glossina austeni. NCBI lineage: Eukaryota > Metazoa > Arthropoda > Insecta > Diptera > Glossinidae > Glossina > Glossina austeni. The sequence continues at coordinate 103,835 of KK502871.1, read as the reverse complement.
GAATTTACCATTTTATGGCCCAACGCAAATTTTGCATAATTTTCTTTTCATTTAATTTCGAAACCTTATTTTTTACCATATACGGTTTGTTTATATAAAACAAATAAACGCCAATTTGAACTTGACGACAATTAACTGCATCCCTCCCAAAAACAAGCAGACGATGATTGCGGTAACAGTTGTCTGATTACCCCTTAATTCTGTAAAATTTTGTTGTTGGTTGTTTGTGAGCAGGCAAGCATCAAGTTTTCTTCTTATTTCCATTTTATTTTTTCGAAATAAATTGTGTGAATAATAAGTATGACGTAATCATGTGTAAGGCAAAAAAGGGTTGTCAAGTTGCTTTGTCGAAGAAAAAAAATTATTCATAGTAAATAAAAAATAATTCATAAAATTCATAAAGTAATTCATAACTGTTCCTCAGATAGAGAGAAAAATTACAACTGAACTGATATAAAGGGTAATCACATATCTGAGAGTTGACATTTTATCGCAGTTAAGGCGATAATTGACAAACATTTTGCATGTGAGTTCGTACGAATTTCAATTCGTGTCAATTTCGATGCTATCATTCATGTGTAAATGAAAAAGCAGAAAAAGAAGCAAATTTTTGTTTATATTTATTTGTCAAAAGCCAAAAGATAACAGCTTTTTCTCTTTGATAAATTAAGAAACAAAGCAACTGTTGCTGTTGAAACAAGAAACGGCTGCGTGAAAAAAAAAGTAAAGTATTGCACTTCGGACATATAAGTCACAAATTTATTGGCTTAATCCAACTTTACTCAACAACGCAAAAAAAAAAACGGGTGCGTGAACCACGAGCGATTAAGGAGGTTCGCAAACTTGCTGAGAAGGAAATGGGCACTTTCCGATGTAAGAATTGCCCCCGCTTCCTTAAAGGATGTGAGTTTTTCAGTGTGATTTCAGTGAGAGTTCAGTGTATTTTTTAAATTGACGACGCTGACAATTTCTCTCTGATGATGAAGTCTTATAAGGTCTACGGCCGGGCCGTAGCGGCATACATTGTGCATTCTTCAAAATTGCATCGGATTATTGCATTAATTTTCAATCCTTCTTACGCAATGGGTAGAGTTCACTCTGAATCCAAAACCAAAAATCTATTAAATCAAAAATCTATTAGACCAAAAATCAAACCAAAATTTATTAAACCAAACTTCCATTAGATGAAAATTCAACCACATTGTGGTAAGACGCTCTCAAAGTAATAATTGAACGGTAAGTCTACAACGCAAATAATTGTTAAGCACTGCCAACTTTATTAATCCAATGTTAAAGAATATACAGCTGTGTATATAAAACTAAGAGAAAGGATGGATATTGTTGAAGCCGAAAGCAAAAATATACAAAAATGCAAGTTTCTGCCTTAAAAATGTATTCTATTTCTTAGATTTCTGTTTTTTAGGTATTCTATTACACGTTCTTTACCATGTTCTACGGGTTTGCGCAACTAAGACAGCAGGACAACCACGCCCCTTCGGTCGACCGCTCCTTGCCATGGCTCTCCCGCGTTTCAAACGCTGAAATTCGTCCGTATCAATCGGATGCCGCAAGGTAGTGGCAATTATGCCTCAGTAATCGAGGGGCTACATTTAGGTGGTGCCATCTTAACATTTTTGAAATTTATGTTTGTTTTCCCGTTGGCCTTCCACACAGCAGATGTAGTACGTCGTTTGCTTTGCGATACTGGGCGATTTCTGAAAACCAAAGAAGTCCATTCTACTGGTTATGTATGATTGGCATGCCATTCGTTTTAGCCGCCATGTTGGCTATGATATAAAGTGCTCGCATAATATATAAAGCAATGGAGTGTACTCTATCTTAGAGAGAAATCAATCTCTTGCTTGTTATGAATATTACGATAACGTTCAGCACGCTGTTTTTAATATATAATTAATAGCGATAGTGAGACAGTGCAACTCAAAGTTAATATACAGCAAAATGTAAAAAGAACGGAAAATTAATTAGACAACTGTTGCTTTAACAAATAATAATGTATCCTATGTGAACTCTGCCTGCAGAATAAGTAGTTAATGAAAGCACAGGGAAGATGCTTGCTTTGTTTAGTGCGTTTATTATTTGACTTTGAGTATATTAAGGCAAAATAAAACAGGTTAATAATAATTTAAATGTAATAAAGAAAACACAATAACAATGCCATTAAGACAACTGCCAATTAAAAATTGGTGCCTGATAGCGAAAAATGGAAGACAAGCTGGTAGACAGAAGGAGAGAACGAAAATCTCAAAACTTTACTTATACCTGCCTGAAATAAAAAATGGAAAAGCAGTTTTAAAAATTGTATATTGCACTGTGCTACATTTTCTTATTGTTGTTGTAGTTTTATATATTTATTCTTTTTTTTTTTCTTTTACTTCCTTTAAAATGTCTTCTTCTTCGTCGTGTTATTGACAGACCAAGTAGTGATGTGCTTGTCAAAATGAAACAAAATCATTAGGTTCATGTGTCAGCCACAACTTGATTTTAAAATGTTATTAAAAAAAATCTATAATAAGGTATATCATTAATTCTTTCTTTATGGAAAATTCATTTTTCAAAGGAATTTTTTGTTCTATTAATTTTGCACTTCCTTAACGGTTATGTATTATTTTAGCACCGCATGCAACCTATGTGTCTAACTGACGTTGTGTTATGCATTGTGCGTGGTTGTGTGTGTTTGTGTTTTCCGCTTTATAAAAGTGGATTCGACAATTCATAAGAATAGCCTTCCATGCTCAATGTTCTCTTCCATTTTTTGTCCATGATTTTCCGCCCGTAGTTGCCTCTTTTGCAGCTTCTATTAGAAACAGAATGTGAAGACGGAGTTGTTTCACACATTACACGTTGTGGAATTAAGGAAAAAAGATGAGAATATGTATATTATTCTGCAAACAAATTTAAAGCAAGCTCCGAAATCTTCCTTCCAAAATTTTTAATATGTCGGTAGAAGCATTCAAAGCTTCCGAATCGCTCTTAGCTTCATAACTATTCAAAAGTCATCTTGATGAAGCTTTACTAATATATATACTAATATATATATAAATTCATTTAAATATTTAACTTTGGCTTTTAAATGAACATAAACCACACACATTCTCGCACATTTAATTTTGTCATTTGCTTCCAAATTCAGTGTCGCCGTTCAGACTCACTCAATTAATTTTTTCTCTTCTTATTGAAAGCATATTTCGAAAAACAATAAATAGGTTGAAAAAGAAAACATAATTATTACTCAATAATTAACTGAATCACCTTCGCGTTATGAAATTCAAGGTTTATGTGTATTTCTGATAAACAATCTACTTGGGCGTAAATATCTCGGGTTTTTTCAAAATAATAATCATAAATATGCATGCCACTGATATCTCGGAAGGGGCGAAAATGGAGACTAATGTAGAAGGTCCAATGGAGAAAGAAAATGCCAGGGCACAGGAATCACAACAACCGTCTAAAGTTAAGTCAAATACAGTCACCTTTCATCAACGGAGATTTTATATATATATGGCAGACTTGAAAAAGTTGCCGAAGTATATCGAAAACGTTTTGGAGGCCGCAGCGAATTGGCTACTGAATCTGGCGAAAGTGTGTTCGAATTTTGTAAAGTATTAGAAGAAGCTTTCCAATATGGTCTAAGACAACAACCACCGAAGGTTTCATATTGAAAACTATAGAGGTATTGCCAACGTTAATGTATTATTATTATGTCTCGGATTAACTTTACTATTAAATCTGCTTTAGCTTCTTATCAGCATGCACTTTTAAAGGCTAGGTCGACCAACACTAACCTGCTTGAATTTGCTTGCCATGTATTTAGGGTATTTTCCAAACGCTCACGGATGCATGCCATCTTCACTGGGGACCAATTCTGTTTATTCTATACATCAGTGGTCTCCTCTTAGCTATAAAATCTGCCTATATCCTAATGTACGCAGATGACGTCAAATAGTTCTCGCCGGTTAATTCGGCAACTCGATCATCTCTCCTCGAAGCTGAAGTAAATTGGTTGGTAACCTGGTGTTTCCTACCATTTTATGTGGTTAAACCAAAAGAAACGCAAGAACCTGTCATTATTCGCACCGGAATATTTTATGGACATAGTTAGGCTGCAGAATATGGATTTAATTCTTCACTTAGGCTTGTTGTGTGATCATAAACTTCGATTTAATTTGCATGTTGAAGACTCTGTGAATAAAGCTAGATCAATGCTAGGCTTCATTAAACGCTGGTCGAGGGAATTTGACGAGAAAATTATATGTCAGTTTAGTACGTCCTGCATTGAAATACGCCTTGGTCGTAAGGTTGCCATGTGAATTCCATTGAATCTTTGCAAAAGCAGTTCTTGTTGTTTGACCGAGGAATTCTGTGTTGAGATCTAAGCATATCCCTACCCTCTTATATCCTTAGCGTCACTTGAGAAACGTAGGATAGTATTGGACATTACCGTCTTGGTAAACCTGATTAATGGCGCCATTGATTCGCCATTTTTGTTCAGTGCGATTAATTTTACCGTTCCTATCAGTCCGATAAAATACTTTCTTTTTAATAAACTTAGCCCATGCAGGTTTAATTATGGGCTTTTTAATCCTCTTGGGGGTCTCAGTAGCAATCGATATGAGGTGCATAACCTCATTTCCTTATCGGATGCTCTTGCATCCATTAAGATTATTCCAACCGACGTCTTACCCAACTTAATAGTTAAAGCCTACTATTCGGAATCCCGATACGGACTTTGATGAGTGATTGATGGACACTGTAGTGTGATCGCATATCTGCATAATTCTGTGGGAAAAATAAAATAATAATTCTGTCTGCACTTCAAAGTGGATGCATATGTCAATATCCGATCACACTACAACACATTGTTTATTTTCTTATATGTTTGTATTAATTGTCTATTGCTTTAAGGCTTTCTCACATTAACTATAATTAGGTTAAGTCTTCAAATGTATGAGTTGCGTTAAATTAAGGGAATCGTCTCTGTAGCTGCATTCTGTATTTATTGAAATTAAATAAGTAATGTGTGTTGTTTTTTAAAACAACAGATCTACGCTTTTTCGTGTTGGCGTGCGTTTAACTCGATGCCGTAATATTGATAAGCATTTCTCTAATAAATTATAAAATTCTAGCGATCACATTTAAAAACGATTAAAACAATGAATTAATCTAATAGACAGAGAATGGTGTGTACCTAGTGGTGTTGTCGAGCCGGAACGCTCCGGAACGTCGTTCCGGTACTTCCTTTTTGGACAGGAACGCGTTCCGGAACTAAAAATGATTTCTGATAACGAGAATTTATAATAAACAGAAGAACAGAAGAAAAAAATATAAAATTTTAAAAAAGTAAAGATTTCATACATAAATTTTAATGCAAGCGGACCGTACGTTA